>PVIC010042874.1:0-15620 GCA_004025085.1 Thryonomys swinderianus | reverse complement strand
AGGGTTAGCTCAGTGGTTCCGGCGCCTGCTTCGCAAACGCAAGGTCCTGAGTTCGATCCCCGGTAACCACATATAATGTTGGGCGTGGAGATACGCCCACCAGCAATCAACACCGCATACCACAATGCTGGACGTGGTGGCTCACGTCTGTCATCCCAGCACTCGGGAGGCAGAGACAGGAGGATTGCTGAGTTCGCGGTGGCTTGCCTGGGCACCATAGTGAGCTCAGGGCCAGCCTGAACTACAAAGCGAGACCCTGTCTCAAAAAGCAAAAAAAAAAAAAAAAATATGTTTAGTTTTATGACAGACTTTCAGATCATCTTCCAAAGTGGCTGTACCTTTTTTGCATTCCCACCAACAACAATGAGAGTTGTCACCACATTTTTGCCAATATTTGGCACTGTTGAGTTTTGGATTTTAGTAATTACATAGTGGTATGTGTCTTATTAAACTTTCCATATGACACACATGTGATTGATAAATATGATGGATGTTTAAATATTTTAATTTTCTTACTGTAAAAGATATATCACCACTAATTACCCTCACGATACTCACCCTCATTATCCATTCTTATCCCATTCTTCTTGCCACTTCAACTTTCCAGAGTGCTGGAAATAACAGGTGTACACTGCCAGTACTCTGCGTTTATTTACTGATGGATTATTGATCAAGACAAAGTCTCACTATGTAGTTCAGTTTGGCCTTGAACTCACTCTAATCCAAGTTGGCCTCAAACTCGTAGTGATCCTCTTGCCTCAGCCTCCAAGTGTTGGGATTAGTGGGGTGCAATACCATGCCTGGTGCATTTGCGCCAATTGATTGATTGATTGATTGAGACAGGGTCTCGCTTTGTAGTTCAGGCTGGCTCTGAGCTCACTATGTAGCCCAGGCAAGCCTCGAACTCAGCAATCCTCCTGTCTCTGCCTCCCGAGTGCTGGGATTACAGGCGTGAGCCACCACGCCCACCTGTGCCAATTTATTTTTTAAAAAGCCCTGTTGTCATGCTTTGGATTCTTAGGTGTGCGTTTTCTGCAAATAAAGGATGTGTGTACATCTTTGTTTTAAATTAAATCCACTCTGTGGATATGTTTATTGCATATGTTTCAGATAATACCTTGTTATATTTCAAATGCAACAAATTATTTTGGTCACATAATTGATAAACATGTGGATCTTTATGCAACTCTTAATGCTGAAATAAATGAATATTTTAAGGATTCTAGTAATAAAACAACTACTGAGAAGGTGGAGAAATTTGGATTGTATGGATTCAAAGAAAAGACATCTTTTCACAGGTAAAATATCTGTTTCATCTCTAAAGTTGTGAGACATGAGATATTTCCAGTGGTGTTTTTGTTTTTTTTTTTTTGAGACAGGGTCTCGCTTTGCAGTTTAGGCTGGCCCTGAGTTCACTCTGTAGCCCAGGCAAGCCTTGAACTCAGTAATCCTCCTGTCTCTGCCTCCTGAGTGCTGGGATTACAAGCGTGAGCCACCACGCCTGGCTCCAGTGGCGTTTTACTATTGATCCTTGGCTGAATGTGTATACCTTATGCCTGGCCCCTCCTGGGAGAGTGGTGTGGCACAGTATACTCCAGACCCCTGGTTAAGGTACATGGGACACCACCCTGGCTTCTGAGCACAGAGCAAATCCAGATGTTTATTGAGTTGGCATGTGTATGCAACATACATCTGCCTCTGTAATCCATTTAATTCCTTTTTTTTTTTCTTTTTGTAGTTTAGGCTGGCCCTGAGCTCACTATGTAGCCCAGGCAAACCCTGAATTCCCAGCAATCCTTCTGCCTCTACCTCCCAGTGTTGGGATTATAGGCATGAGTCATTATGCCCAGTGTTGTGGTATGTGGTACTGACTGCTGGTGGGCATGAGTCACCACACCTGGCATTGTTGTATGTGGTTAATAGATGAGTTTGGGTCCTTGCACTTGCTAGGCAGACTCCAGAACCACTGAGCTAAATCCCTGGCCCTAAACCTTTTAATTCTTACCAAATCCTTGTAAAACAGGCAGTGTTCCAAGTTAACAGATAATCAGATTGAGTCATGGAGACTTATGTTGTGTAAATTGTCAAAGCTCAGCTCAATGGGTGGCACAATCAGTGTTCCAGCCTGGCATGCCTGACCCATGTGCTTATTTGCACCCACTTTCCTGAATCCACACCCAGTGCTCCTGGTGACTGCCTTAAATTGAAAATTGTGAGACTTTACTTTGCTGTATTTTTATTGAGTTGCCTGATAAAGGAAATTACTCTCTCCAGAAGTACTACCTGCTTTATACTTCTGTTCACTTTTTTTTTTTTTTTTTCAAGACAGGGTCTCGCTCTGTAGTTCAGGCTGGCCCCGAGCTCACTGTGTAGCCCAGGCAAGCCTGGAACTCAGCAATCCTCCTGTTTCTGCCTCCTGAGTGCTGGGATTACAGGCATGAGCCACCATGCTTGGCACTGTGATATGTGGTATTGATTGCTGGTGGGCGTGAGTGACCACGCCCAGCATTGTTGTATGTGGTTACCGGGGATCAAACTCAGGACCCTGCGCTTGCAAGGCAGGCGCTGGCACCACTGAGCTAAATCTCTGGCCCAATACTTCTGTTCACTTTAATCAGCTAGTCAGAGCTCTTGAAAGCCTTAGTTTTTTATATTCCAGGAGTAAAACCATGCAGTGTGGTAGTCTTTTATATATTTTCTGTTTTATGGGTAAGTTGAGCCAAAGGTGGTTTCCTGTTTTACAATCACTGCTGCCACAATTGTTCTCCAGGGTCCGAGTGTTAGAGATAAGCCCACAAGAAGATTCCCAGGTCCTGGAGAGTGTCCTGGTGCAGTTCATAGATGAAGGCAAGACAGAACTGGTTGCCACAGACCAGCTGTTGCATCTCCCTGAGAACTTCGGTGCTCTGCCCCCCCGGGCTGTGGAGTTTATAGTCTGCAGAGTGAAACCCGCTGACAATGAGATGGAATGGAATCCGAAGGTGAGTCTCCTTGGCTTTTTATGTACTGCTGATTTATAGATTATATTTAACCCAAAACCTGTACACATTTAGGCTCATTTGACTTTAGAGCGTTGCATTTGGGCCTTAGCCTTCTGTCCTAGAGTGCAGTCTCCTTGGACCCCAGTTGGTGTAGGATGGAACTGACTGCCACTGTGCTCGGAGCCCTATTCCCGATGTAACACAGGAGTCGTGGTGAAATAAACTGGCTCTCAGCTTAATGGGAAGAACAGCATAAGCACCTACAAAAATCAGTCCCAAAGTGGGCATGGAAATGGTGGCTGTTTCTGGAGGGCCCTGGTGGTTATCTTAGGGTAAAGGATGGACAGGGAAGGGGAGAGGGAGGCTACCAAAGCTTCCAAAGGAAGGGACATTTCCTATAGCATCACTAGGATGTCACCAAGCAGCATGGAAGCATAGATGGGTAAGGCATTGATGGCAGAGACATCACCTGTGCCAGGAAGTAGGGCACGGAGTAGTGTCATGTGGGCTCATGTGCTGCTAGAGTGGATGGGGGACCAACAGCCCCCGGTTCATCATGAACAGTGAGTCCTGTTCAAGATGATGCTCCTGATTCTTGAAGGGAAGGTTAAATATTGTGGATGCTGATTAGTTAATGGGAATATGAAATCATTGCAGTTAGCAAAGTAAAATTGGTTTGTGTAAATTTAGCACTGCCCAGGAAATAAACAAGTGATTATTTTCAGGATAAACAAACTTCTTGTGGGTTTAGTAAAAATAGCCTTTATCATAGTGTAATTTTTTCTTCTGTCATATGAGGTATTTACTGAGAGGCCACTGTGTTCCAGGTGCCATGCTGGATCAGGCTGTGTAACCATCAGCTAGAAAGTTGGGGTCCTTGTCCTAAAGTAATTTTTGGTCCATAATGTTCTTTCAAACATAGTCTTCTGTTGAAACGGGAAACATGTTCTCCTATGTATGTTCTCCTGAACTCACTTAGAGTTCACAGAGGGTGGAAACAATCTCATGAAGATGACTGGCTCCCTTCTGCTCTGCTATATTGGTGTTTAAGTGCTCATGAAACACTGTTCAGACAGTCTCACTTTTGTGGCCCTGGTAGATGAAATAGCAGGGTCCTTGGCCCTTTGGTTCCCCTGTTGCTAGTTATAGAGTGCCCCCTAGTGCCGACTGACCTTGTCTGAGCAGCAAGAACAGCTTTCACTTTACTCCCACTGAGCTTTCAAGGAAATAAGCATTTATACTCTAAAGTTAGGTTGACAGGTGGTGGAGAGAAGGGAGCATCATGTCTTATTGGGAACATGAAGGCACAGACCCTCACCTGCCCTTGGAATTCTCTAGCAGGACACCTTGAGCAAGCTGTGCTCCCTTTCCACTCCTGTTCTCATTAAACTCTACTGTTATCCTCAGCAAGGAAAGGAGGTGGATTCCTCCATTAACCTATAGGGCTGTTCTGAGGCTCAAATGAAATACAGGAATATTTTGCAAAGTACACAGTATATGCAGAATAAGGTATTTTTTCTTGTTAAAGTTTTAGGAAAATAAGTTTTTTTTTTCAGGTCACTAGGTACATTCATCATAAAATTGTTGGGAAACTGCATGATGCAAAGGTTGTATTGGTATTGGGAAACACAGTTTGGATTGATCCAATGGTAAGTAAGTTTCATTAAGAAGCTATTTTGAACAGGTCACTAAAATGATCCAAATTGTTCTAATGTGTTTCACAGCTTATTTGATGCCATGTGTTGAAAAGAGGTGTTTTTTACACTATTTGTGTTATTAATTCGTGGGTGTAGTTTATTTGGTGGATTGTTTTACATTATAACAAAACACATGCATAACTAAACACACATATGCATTTGTGTATGTCATTTTTGTTGTGCATGCACAACTGAAGTTTTATGAAGCTGTCCTTACTACTTCTGTCATTCCCTAATATTTATAATTCTGTTTTACTTTTTCAAGCATCAGTCATGATCATCACTAAGTTGATTTCACAGTCTAATGCCCATATGTACTACCAGAGGCCCCAGGCTGATGACTGCTACAGTAGTGCCTGTCTTTCAAAAACTTTGTATTTCTATAGTTACAATGTGTGTAACAGTGCCACTTGGCACACTGGAGAGTAACAGTCTCCAGCCACATCTGTTACCCTCCTAGGGCCATTGTCCTGTCATGGAAAAGCACAGCTAGGGTTGGTATTCTGTTTGAAAGGAAGCATGCAGTGTGAGTCAGCATTGCCTGTGCGGTTCTTCTGTACCCACTCTCTCCGCTTTGAGAGGAGAAAGCCTTTCTCATCCATCCCACTGGGAAGGTGTGCAGCAGGCCACCCTCATCCATTCCTGCCTGTCATGGAAGGGACCCTCTGTTAGGAACCACGCTAATGCAGATTTTCGTGGTTGACTTAATATTTGCATAAATTGAAATGAATGAGAGTGTTTGGTTGCAGAAGAGATGGATGCAGAAAATGGTCCAGAATATAGGATTTAAGTCCTTAACATAAGCCCTTTCTGGGCACAGGAGGGCTCTTATCTTTAAGACATCCTTGTTAATAGAAGTAAATGTAATTAAGAATCAGAAAAAAAATCACAATTTTCTTCCCAATTATAACATTACAGATTGGTTTGGACTGAGGATTTTATTCCCATACCTCTCATATTTTTGTAGTGAAGGATTGGGTTTTAGATGTAACCTTAGTTGTGAAGTAAGCAGATGTTGCAGTGGAAAGCCCTTGTACACTATGGCATGTGCCATGGTGTATCACAGAGAGGTATTTGAGGGCATTCATGGTTTAATTAAAAATTGAAGAATGGCCAGGCATGATGGTGCACCCCTGTAATCTCAGCTACTTAGAAGGGTGAGGCAGGAGGATGGAAAGTTCAAGGATATCCAGGGAAACTTAGTGAGACTGCCTCAAAACACAAAAAGGACTGAGGCTGTAGTGCAGTGATAGAGCAACTCTGGGTTCAGTACATGGCACTGGAAATAAGGAGTGGCTCCCACACATATTTTTTCTTTGATTCAAGGTACATGTTACAAAACTTTCAAATTTGAAAACTTCTGTCATTGATTATAATGTGCGAGCTGAAATTTTGTCCATGGGAATGGGCGTTGATAATTCAGAACATGTAGAAGAACTAAAAAAGTTACACAAAGGAGCTAAAATGCCAACTTTTGAAGAAGGCCAAAAACAAACCCCGTAAGTATATCTTTGCCTCCCTGTCAGGACAGCGGTCCTGTTTTATGGAAATACAAGCCCCAGGTATGAGGTTAAATGAGTTTGCTTGTTGCTGTCACTGAACTCTAGTGATCACCAAGACTTGAATCTTGCTTGATCCATACCCCAGCCCTCACTTAAATTTTTTTGGACTATTATAAAACAAATCTCAAATATAATTTCACCTGTATCTTTTACAGAAGGAACTTCTGTTAACTAACTAGTTTTGACAGGTAGCACATGTATAGAAAAGTGCCTGTATTCCAACTATAATTCAGAGGATTTTCTGAACACACTTGGAACACTAGCCTCAGAGCCACCTCTGTCACCCTCCCGGAAAGAACCATTCTCCCGTCATGGAAAAGCAGCTGGGGTTTGTGTCTGTCTGCAGTGTGTCTCTTTGATGTCTAGCTTCTGTGACTCAGCATTGCTGTGGTGGTTCGACCACCCTAGGCCCCTAGCTGTAGACCTAAGTGTGCCCTGCTGCTTGTCTCTGCCTGAGTTGCACCTTCATTGTTTGCCTACTCTGCTGCTGACTTGGGAAACTTCGGTTGGGGTTACTTCAGATAATGATGCATTAGACATTCTCCTGTGTATCTTTTGGTCATTTCATGAAGTGGAAATGGTGCTATATCATAGTTAGAGCCACTGTCTATCCTGTTTTCCAAAGTGGCCATCCCAGTTTACATGCCCCTCAGCAGGATATGAGCTATGTGAGTATATGCATATGAGCGTTTGAGTATCCAAATGTCATGACAAACTGTGAAGTCCCCTTGAGAGGGTATATGGGGTGACCCCAGAGGTGGGCGATGGAATGGAATGATGGCATGGAACGCTTGTTCTGGAAGAATTGTACCAAGAACTGCTAGTCAGAAAGAAATATGTGGACTCTGCTAGGGGCAAAAGACTTGAGTTAGCTACTTTGCAGTATCCAGTTGCATTATGAAACAGTACTCAAGCTCATTCATCAGCAGGGAAATACATGTTAAAGCCACGCCTAATACCACCACCACAGCCCAAGCGAGAAGGGAAGTGGCAAGTGTTTATGAGGGTGTGGAGGAACTGGCCTTTAAGAGAATACACGAGGACCGGAGGGTTAGCTCAGTGGTTCCGGCGCCTGCCTCGCAAGCGCAAGGACCTGAGTTCGATCCCCGGTTACCACATATAATGCTGGGCGTGGTGGCTCACGCCTGTAATCCCAGCACTCTGGAGGCAGAGACAGAAGGATTGCTGAGTTCGTGGCGGCTTGCCTGGGCACCATAGTGAGCTCAGGGCCAGCCTGAACTACAAAGCGAGACCCTGTCTCCAAAAAGCAAAAAAAAAAAAAAGAGAATACATGAATATACCTTCTTGAGTCCCTGCTCTGACTTCTGTGGGGTATATAATCAAAGCAGAATCAGGTCATGTGGTGACTCTGTGTTTAACCAGCCATCATTAAGTTTTCCACAGCAGCTACCCCATGTTCTAGTCCTGTCAGCTATGTGTGGTGAGTAGAGTGCTTCCCTGACAGGTATAAGGCCCTCGCAGGGCCTTCCATTCCTAGCACTGCCAAAGAAAGAAAAGCTAATATCATATGGTTATGTGGTCCACAAAACATGAGAATAATGTGCTATAAGACATCTGTAAAAGAATTAAGCTACATTTTCTGTACTGAGAGGAAGTAATCTCTAGTTAGCTGTTAGGTATAATGAGATGAGGGCAGCACATTTAATTTAGTCAGTTGCCATGTGTTTAAGAACATGTATCTGGGACTAGAGATTTAGCTCAGTGGGTCCAGCACCTGCCTAGCAAGCACAAGGTCCTGAGTTAGATCCCCAATAACCACATACAACAATACCAGCTGTGGTGACTCATGCCCACCAGCAATTAGTACCCCACACCACAGTGCCGGGCGTGGTGGCTCATGCCTGTAATCCCAGCACTCTTGAGGCAGAGACAGGAGGATTACTGAGTTCCAGGCTTGCCTGGGCTACATAGTGAGCTCAGGGCCAGTCTGAACTACAAAGAAGACCCTGTCTTTAAAAAACACACAAAAAATGTATCTGTTTACTTTGTTATTTACTTATTATTTTTTCCAGCATCTGGGACCTATTGCTTGGAAACAGGCATGGCACCACAGAGCTAAATCTCTGGCCCTATCTATCTCTATTTTAACTACAAAGACATAAATGGTATTTGCTTTTTATTCAAAGAACATTTCCAGAAACTGACCTGGCTAGGAATGGAATGGTCTCTGGGAAGATAGCCTGAGAGATAGGCAGGCAAGGAGCAGAAATTTTGCCCTTTTATCCTGTTTGAAATGAGGTAGCAGTGTATGTTGCCACTCAAAAATTAGTGAATTTTGCTGGGTGTGGTGAAATATGCCTATAATCCCAGCATTTAGGAGGCAGAGGCAGGAGATCACTGTGAGTTTGAGACCAGCCTGGTGACACAGTTAGTTCAAGGCCAGTTTGAACTACAAAGGGAGAATCTGTTTCAAAAAAAAAAATTAGTGAATTTGAAAGGAAAATTATTTTAGTAAATAAGCAAATTCTTTTCCTTGATATCCCTATTAGCCAAGCATTGCATGGCCCAATAGTGAACAGAGCTGATCAGCCCTGTCCTGCTGTCAGTAAGTCAGTCATCAACTTCAGGGTTACAAGCACCTGTCTTTTAATGCCTCCCATCCCCCCTCTTGCTGAAGCATCTCTGGACGTCCCAGAGTTAACTTCTGGGTCTTCTATCTAGGACACCTCCCTCGGAATCTCCCTCACCTCCCTTGGTATCAGCAGAAGATACCACTTGTCTCCAGGAAGCAAGGCAAGAGCACTGTGGTGCAGAAGGAGAGACCAGCTCTGAGACAAAGTCAGGGAACCCAGCGCCCGGTATGTACTTCACTTCTTAATTGAAAGATGGTTAATTTTGTGTTTGGAGACTACTTTATGATCAGCCTTTCCTTTAGATGAAAAGACGACACAGACTGACATCACTTAGCTGTTCCTGCTTAGACAACTCGCTTCAGTGGCATTTTTTTGTAGCTGTTTTCCATTTTTGTTATTTGAAGCACAGTGTACCGCCAGTGAAAAACACAGATGAGATGTGGGCATCTCATGGATCTGTGAACATCTGTCCCTCAGCCACACCTGGATCATGAGAGAACTCTTTATAGTGACCACTGTTCAGTCACTGAGTCCTGTCACCATTAGGTTTACAGAATTGGAAGCATGCAGTATACACTCTGGTGGCTTCCTTCAGTCCACATTTCTATGAAATTCATCTGTATTATTGCAAGTAGCAATCAGTTTAAAATTGCTAAGTTGTATTCTGTGATCACAATGTATAGTCCTTCATTTAGGACTATTGTAGTCAAAGCTGCTATGAACATTGTTGTTAAGGTTTTGGATGATAGGTTTAAATGTCTCAGATTGCAGGCATTGAATTGCATAGTCTTAGATACTGTGTGTTCAGCATTTGTTCCTGCAGCATGGTGTCTGTGTCCTGGAAGTCATCTTTGGCACTGTCTTGACAGATTAAGACAGTACGAAGAAGCTTGGGCATTTTTATCTTATAAATAGTAGTCATAATATGGTTCCTCTCCAAAGAGTAGCTCTCCATTCCTGATTGTTCAATATTTGTTAAAGCTTGTTGTTATTTTAGAGGATTATGTTAATGTAAGTGATTTGCATTTCTTTCTAATTCTTTGCAACTGCATATTTGGATTACTCTGAAATTTATAGTCTTATATGAGTAGTTCCTCATCTAGAAGTTGGATAAAGTGCAAAAATGTTTATGCCGGACGTGGTGGCTCACGCCTGTAATCCTAGCACTCGGGAGGCAGAGACAGGAGGATTGCTGAGTTTGCGGCAGCTTGCCTGGGCACCATAGTGAGCTCAGGGCCAGGCTGAACTACAAAGCGAGACCCTGTCTCAAAAAGCAAAAAAAAAAAAAAAAAAAAAAAAGTTTATGTGTATGTTACGTATAAACATTTGATTTTATACAGAAACTTTATCTGAAAACCCTGGAGATATTTCTGTTAAGAGAACATCAGAGCCACAGCTAAAAAGGTATGTCCATTCATTGCTGCAGCACCTGCCTCCCTCCAGTGGGACTAAACACTGGCAATGTGTAAGCCTTTTTCTTCTCTTTTAGCTTTCATCCACAGATAAAGTGGTTCCAAAAAGATGATGTTGTAATCCTAACGATAAGAATAACAAGTATAAAGGATTATAAATGCAAATATTTTAGAGATAGAGTCGTTTTCAGGTAGGTTTACGTACAGCTTATAACGTAATTTAAAAATTTCCAACATTTTAGCAGGCTGTTTCTTTTTTTTTTTTTTTTTTCTGAGACAGGGTCTCGCTTTGTAGTTCAGGCTGGTTTGAGCTCACTGTGTAGCCCAGGCAAGCCTGGAACTCAGCAATCCTCCTGCCTCTGCCTCCCGAGTGCTGGGATTACAGGCGTGAGCCACCACACCCAGCACTGTGGTATGCGGTATTGGTTGTTGGTGGGCGTGAGTCTCCACACCCAGCATTGTATGTGGTTACCGGGGATCGAACTCAGGACCTTGCACTTGGGAGGCAGGTGCCGGAACCATTGAGCTAACCCTCTGGCCCTGACTGTTTCTTTTTATAAACCTAGTGCATGGGTGGGAGACAAATTTTACTTGGCTGATATGGAGCTGCAGGCCAACATAATAATAGAAGACTGCAAGTGCATAATTACAAATCATGAGCCTGTAATCACTCTTGCAAAAGAGAAAAGGGGATCCTGGCGTGGCTTACTCCGACAGAAGGTGAGTTGTCAACTATGATTGAATAGTTTTCACACGTGGCCGTTAAAGCCACTTACTTATATAAACTATTGTATTGAACAGAATCCTAATGTGACTTTTGACTTTGACCACTGGGAAGAATGTGATGAGGACAGAGAGGAGGGCCTCTTCTCAAAGGGTGAGATGGGAAGGGCCTACTTCCCAGAGGGTGGACTCTTAGTCGAGGGTGGGAGGGAATGGGCTGCTTGTATAAAGCTCCTAGAAATTTCCTTTCACTTTGTGGTTGGTCTTGGTACTGAATGTTCTGGTAAGAGGACTTATCAACTTATACCTTCTTATAACACTTTTGCTGATGGTCTTTCTAAGGGAATAGTTTATTTGTAAGCAGGCAAATCTTAGCTGCTCATTTCTTTTTTGTTTGTTGTGTTATTTTTCGAGATAGGTCTTGCTATGTAGTTCAGTCTAGCCTTGAGCTCACTTTGTAGGCCAGGCTGGCCTCCAACTCAAGGCAGTCCCCCTGCCTCTGCCTCCTGAGTGCTGGGATTGCAAATGTGCTCTACCATACCTGGCCCCTATGTGCCCATTTCTTGCATAAAATAATGAAAATATAAAATAAGTTATAAGATAGAGCTAGAGTCAGAGTGATATTTTCTGCACTGAGAAGAATGATGAGGGTGGGAGATTTACCAATTAGTTTAAACTAAAATTTTAAAATAACATGTAACTCTTCTAGTTGTAAGTTCTAAAAACCCGTCCTGCAAAGTGGCCAAGGTGATTGAAGACAGTGACACCTCTTCAGACAGTGATGGAAGTGAGAGTGAATGAGAATGTAAGTTACACCTTGAAGAGCCGCCAGAGGACTCTGAACAAAAATGGATATTGCTAAGTGACTGGAAGTTAGAAAAATGAACAGGCATAGCCAAGCCTTTCTTTGGGTGAAGCCTAAAGCTCTACGAAGTGTGCTTTGTGGCACTGGGATGGGTAACGGTGAGAAATTCTTAGTAAACTTAAAAATGAGTTGAGGAAAAGAAGGTGGTTTTCAGAAGAGGGTTTGAATGGGATCTGGCATGAGAGAAGCAGAAAGCGCAGGTCAGTGGCAGAGAGCACACTGCAGTTCATCCTCAGGCTTTTGTCATTTAGACCTATCTCTGTGTCTGGAACTTGTCCTGAACTTGGTCTTATGCATGTAAACAGAAGCTTCTGTCTTGCAAATTCCCACTCAGCAACTGCATCACAGACCCTTTCAGCCATAAGTCAGTTGGGATTTGCCATAATTGAGTGAAGTACTAACAGTTTTACTGCTCTCAAGACATGAAGAGAAGGAAGCTCATATCTTTTCCTATGGATGTCAGGATGGCCTCAGCAAGACCAGCAAGACCCAGGCTTTCTAAAGGGGAACCTGCTGTTCCAGATAACCCCTGGACTTGCAAAGAGATTAAGGCAATGATGGCAAACCTTCTAGAGCTTTCAGCAATATAAACAGCTTGTTGTGGTGTGCCATTGCCTCACTACCACTGGACTAAGGGTTGTTTTTTTTTTTTTTTTTGGCAACTAAATGGTAATTGTGCAGTGTCTGGAAGTAACTTCAGAACCTGGGGGAGGTGAGCAAGCACCCTGGGTAAGGTTGTAGCACCTGGGCTTACCAGAGCTCTTAGAGTGTGCATAGTCCTTGCCACTTAATGTAGGCACACCAAAGGACTGGCCTTGCATCTTGAATTTGTTGATTGAAAAGGTTGGAAAGGTGAACTATTGGGAAGCTGAAAACCTTATACACTTGCAGCTGAAGCAGGAATATTTCAAGTTCAAGACCTATATATGCAACTTAGCAAGATATTATCTACAAAAGGGCAGGGGATGTAGCTCAGTGCTAGAGCACCCCCTAGGCTCAAGCCCCAGCATCTCAGCCCAAAAAACAAATCTCTGTACATTACAGTGTCAGTTATCAGATTCTTCTAGAAGTGGAAAAGAATACTGACTGACCTGATGGGTGGGCTCATAACAAAGCATGGAGGCTCAGGCTCCTGTATATCTCAGATAGGATGAGCCCATGTTTGAACTGGGATCAGCTCTTCACACCATCCCACAAGTAGGTGGGTCCTGCTCTGGCTGTTTCCTCATCTGTTTTTTTTGTTTTTTGTTTTTTTTTTTTGAGACAGGGTCTCGCTTTGTAGTTCAGGCTGGCTTTGAGCTCACTATGTAGCATAGGGCAAGCCTCAAACTCAGCAATCCTCCTGTCTCTGCCTCCCGAGTGCTGGGATGACAGGCGTGAGCCACCACGCCTGGCTCCTCATCTGTTTTTGTTTTTGTTTTTGTTTTGTTTTGTTTTGTTTTGAGACAGGGTCTTGCTTTGTAGTTCAGACTGGCTCTGAGCTCACTATGGAGCCCAGGCAAGCCTCAAACTCAGCAATCCTCCTGCCTCTGCCTCCTGAGTGCTGGGATTACAGGCATGAGCCACCACGCCGGGCTGTTTCCTCATCTGTGCAATAAAGTGCTGAACACACACACATCTCCCTTCTCTAGAGGGAGCATCCAGAGTCCTCTGGGCAATGACATCGTCTGCATCTGCATGGGGACTCTGTGACAAAGGATGTGGCCCAGCCTGGCCAGCTCCCAGGACCTGTCCTTAACTTCCCTGTGACTCTGAGAAATAATTGAGTGGTGCCTGAGAAATAGCACCTTGGCACATGAAGTTGACTGGTTCCTGAGAAGCAGAGAGCTTGGTGTATTTGCTGGAAAGGTTTTTCTCAGAGCTCAGCCTTGTGAGTGGTTAATCTTCCAGTCGGAGGCTGAGGCAGTATGGCTGGTTTCCTGTCCTGAGGGTTCCAGGCTGCAGTGCTGAGTCTTCCAGGAATAACAGTGACACATCCTGGAGTACGTGAGCCTGTGACTGCACTGGGATGTCCCAGTGCAGACAGCTGGGGCACCTGGCTCAGAGAAGAAACTGTCGACTTCTGTGGTCCACTGATGTACCCTGTGGAAATACTGGGGCAGGAGGACTATGGATTTAAACCTCAACTTCTTTTTCAGACACTTGAATTTTCCAATATGTAAAGCTCTGAATATTATTTTGTAGGATGAGGAATACTGACTATGTAAACAGTTACTAATCTTTAATCCTACTATTAAAACATAACAGTTGCATATCTGGGTAAATTTTTGAAGTGTAAAAGTACTATAGTGTGTATGGTTCTAAAAGTGGTCAAATTCTGTATTGTGATGTGAATGACTTGTGGCATATCAAAAATAAAATTTCAGTGAGAAAGGTGATTCTTTACATTTTTTAAACAATATTTTCCCTGAATGGTAGAAGCAAAGTAAAATTTTATTCACTATGCTTTTTTGTGACCAAAATGCCAATGAAAGTTGGGAGCAGATGATATGACCCATGATGAAGCTGACCCTTGTGACAAGGCTTCCAGTGGTTCTGAAGAGCAGTGGGCTTGGCAGTTAGGCCCTCACTAGGCAGCCTGGCATGTATATACTGGCCATGTATACCACAAGCTAAATGCAAAGGCAGTTGGAATTTTGAGGTAGGGAAGAATTGGAGTGAAATGTATTTTAAAATATCTTTTAAAATACTTGGCACTAGGCTGGAGATTTAGCTCAGTGGTTCCGGCGCCTGCCTCGCAAGCACAAGGTCCTGAGTTCAATCCCGGTAACCACAGACAATGCTGGGCATGGAGACTCACGCCCAGCAGCCATCAGTACCACATACCACAGTGCCAGGTGTGGTGGCTCATGCCTGTAACACCAGCACTCAGGAGGCAGAGGCAGGAGGATTGCTGAGTTTGAGGCTTGCCTGGGCTACATAGTGAGCTCAGGGCCATCCTGAACTACAAAGCAAGACCCTGTCTCAAAAAAACAAAACAAAAAACTTGGCACTAATACATATTAAAGCAGAAGTATTACCTGATTTTTATAAAAGAATAGACTATAGATCACTGAGTTTAAGGAATACTTTTTATTTTTATTTAACTTATTTATTTACTTGCAGTGCTAGTGATGGAAACTAGTGCCTTGTCCATGTAAAGCAAATGCTCAGCCATTGAGCAACACTCCCAGCCCCACCCTGTATTTAAGTCAGCGTGATGTGCCTGTATTAAATAGTTGTCACCGGGAATGGTGGGAGGTTTTATGCAATCTGCCTTCTGTTAGGTGACTGTTCTCTTGATAACATTAGCAAACACCTGTCACTTTTATCTAGAACCTCACCCACAGAATTAAGGATATCTAAAAATAATATTACATAAACATCTGAACACTTTGTTCATAAGAAAAGAAAAAATGCCCACAAATAACTGCTTACAAAAATAAATTCATCACAGTCTTGAGCTATAAGAGATGCACTTATTACTCCAGGTCTTTCTCTGGTGGGACAACTTCCATCAACAACTGAAGATACATGGTAACTGGCTCTGGAAGAGAAGTCAGCAAGTCATTATAGTTAGAAAAATGAAGCTAAAAGGCCTCCCTGTACTTGGTGGTGAGCAGTGATATTATTCTTACCCTCTGGTAATATGTCTGTCTGAGAACCAGCATTTGGGACAGCTGGTGCTTTAAGTGAATCAGAACTATCCTATTAGCTGCTCTGCTTCTTTGGAAATAATTCATTTCCTATTAAGGAACTGGTATCCTGCTAAATATTTTACCCCAACCCACAATTTACCCAATAGAA
>PVIC010042873.1:0-15633 GCA_004025085.1 Thryonomys swinderianus | reverse complement strand
AAAAAAAAAAAAAAAAAAAAAAAAAAAAAAAAAAAAAAAAAAAAAAAAAAAAAAAAAAAAAAAAAAAAAAAAAAAAAAAAAAAAAAAAAAAAAAAAAATTGGAAAAATATTGGTGCATCTAATGAACACACAGCTGGTTGCAATAAATAAGCTCCTAATCTACTCAGAGAGAGAGAGAGAGAGAGAGAATGCTTCTTGCATTCCTTTCTTAAAGGACTTTTTACCCCTGTCTAGAGCTCAGATTTCCAAAGCAGACCCACTCATGGTGGCCGCTCCCTTCTCAGTCGGAGGGAGCAGAGCCTCAGAACAGCTGGGCTCACGCCTCTTCCCAGGTGAGAGGCTGCACCTGAGGACTGGGAGTCACCAAGTTTGTGCCTGGGGTCAAAGCAGGAGGTGCTCTGTCCGTAGGTTGGTGCAGACTTACCTAGCTCCAAAGCCAAACACCAGAAAAGAACATCACAGATGTTTGTGTTTTGGATAATAGCTAGACTTTGTGCAAAATATGGAGCTGTTAGATATTCAGCTCTTCAAATGCCTCTTCATGGCAGTGAAAAGAATATAAGAATATAGGACATCAAGAGTGTTACAATGATATATTCTAGATCTCCCTTTACTGCTATGTTGACCATTTCCAGAGGATCCTTTCTTTATAGATTCTGTAGGGCAGAAGATGGCTTTGGCAAGTGAGGCAGTCACCCCTAAAGAAGCCAATGTTTTCTTGAGCCTGAGCTGGAAAAAAGTCAGAGGAAAGAAGCCAGGAAGGTGCAAGGGCATCAAACTCTCCAAGAAGAGACTCGATAGGACATGAAAGAAAGAGCCAGAGGAGTGGCTGAGGAGCCTGGGGAGTGAGGATCTCCTCAGTGAGGAAGGGGAGGTAATATTCTTTTAACATCTACATGAGAAAAACAACTGTCACCATCAAGGATACATGCAAAACTACCTCACTTGTCTTCTTCATAGTCCTCAGGCACTGACTAAGAGTTCAGGGTTATCAAACCAAAACACTACAACTTGGTGCTTAAACAACACGTATCATTTTTTCCCAGTTCTGGAAAAAGGAGGTGCAAGAATGAAATGCCAGCAGGGTTAGAATGAAACGAGAAAGCTCCTCGACTCTCTGGCTTGTAGGTGACTGGCCACCTTCTTTCTACCTCTTCACATGGCAGAACTTCCACATATGTGCACCACTAATGTCTTCTGTGTTTTCAAATTACTCTTATAAGGATACCCATCAGATTCAGAAGGACCACCTTAATAGCTGCATTCTAACTTAGTGCCCCTCTTTAACGGCTCTATCTCCAAGTACAGTCTCATTCTGAGGTACTGGCGTTGGCCATTAATATGTGAGTACGAGGGCCAAAGGATTAGCTCAGTGGTTCCGGCGCCTGCCTCGTAAGCACAAGGTCCTGAGTTCGATCCCCGGTAACCACATACAATGCTGGGCGTGGAGACTCATGCCCACCAGCAATCAATACCACATACCACATACCACAGTGCTGGGCGTGGTGGCTCACACCTGTAATCCCAGCACTCGAGAGTCAGAGACAGGAGGATTGCTTAGTTCGAGGCTTGCCTGGACTACATAGTGAGCTCAGAGACAGCCTGAACTACAAAGCGAGACCCTGTCTCAAAAAAAAAAAAAAATATGTGAGTACGAAAGGGCCACAGTTTCACCTGGAGCTGTTATAATGGTTCCTATGTTATTTATGAGACGTAAGGTCTACTGTTTATACTATAGCCGGTAAATGGTGAAGGTGGGACTTTTTTTAAAATACATTTTTATTAGTGGCTTTTAACTTTACAAAATATGGGTTTCAATGTAATGTCTTCATATACACATATATTTTGATTATATCCGTCCCTCTGTTATTCTCTTATGTCTTCATCCTCCCCTCATTCCTTTCCCCTTAGCTAATAAGAGACTTTCTTTCTATTTTCATGACCTTTTGTTTTAGATTCTACATATTAGGCAAAACATGTAAATCTGTCTGAGTCTAGCTTATTTTGCTTAACATGATGATCTCTAGTTCCATTCCCTTTCCAGCAAAGGACACAATTTTTTTTTTTTTTTTTGAGACAGGGTCTCGCTTTGTAGTTCAGGCTGGCTCTGAGCTCACTATGCAGCCCAGTCAAGCCTCGAACTCAGCAATCCTCCTGTCTCTGCCTCCCGAGTGCTGGGATTACAGGCATGAGCCACCATGCCCGGCAGGACACAATTTTTTCTTCACACTTGAATAATATTCCACGGTGCATATGTATACATTATCTTCAGCCATTCATTTGTTGATAAGCACCTGGTTGAGTCCAGCTACTGTGAGCTGCTCCACAATTAATATGGTTATGCAGATGTCTCTGCAGAGTGCTGACTCCAATTCTGAAGGCAGGATTTGAACTATGGTCTGTTCCACATAAGCTCATTGTCTCTGCCATGCGACATGGCTTCTAAAAACTGATGAACACACGAACATCAATATTTATAGGGTACTGAATTATCAAGAAGTTTTGCATGTGTGGTTTATTGGAAGCCTATCTTGAAGTGCATAGTAAATGTAAGCCTTGCAGTTGTGGATTAATTTACCTTTGTTCCTTTGTTACTATAGAAAATTTCTCTAAGCAACACAAAAATCTGTAATCTGCCCTTGCACAGGCATGTACCTGCCCTGGCTAATTATTTAAGACATTGTTCAAAGCTGTGCTCCTAATTAACAGTGCACTCTGCCTGTGCCAAACATGAGCCCAGCATCCCTTGCAGCCTGCAACCCATCTGGTCCCTGTGTCCACGTGCTCATGTCGGGTACGGCTGCTGTCCCCGTGGCCACCTCTCCTGCATCGGGTGGAAGGGGGCTCCGTGGTGAGCAGTGAATCAGTAACGTTCAGCCAATGCCCTAGACTGTGCTGAAATGCATGGCCAGCGTTCTCTTGTGATTAATTACATTTGCTTCTGCAGAAGGATTATCTCACTTTTCTGGAGAGCTTTTCTGTTTTTCTACTGTTAAAAAGCCAATCTCAACAGAGTCGCCAGCTCCGAAGGAATGGAATCCAGTTCAGCATGGCTGATTCAAACTGTGAAAATCCACCCCTTCAATGGAGCACAGTTACACTTAGAGGGAAGAGGGAAGGATCTGGGAGTGTGACCAGGTGTGTGAATGTCTGTGTGGGTGTAGGTGCATGTGCCTAAACATAAACCTCTCACAATTGTGATTTTTCTCATTAAGGTGACTCTATGTCCCTTTTACGTGGTTTCCACCTATTTCAAAAAGCCTACTAAATTAAATGTACACGCAAATCAGATACTGCACATTTCACATAATAATACAGTCAAAAAAAGAGGAGCAGATAATGGGAGGCACATTCACAATTAGACACAACTCTCTTCAAACAAAGAACGACCCGCACTTAATTAATGTTTGTCAAGCATTTTAAAATCATGTAATTCAACATCCTAGACATGCCCACCTAAAGACAGGAAGACAAAGAGCCAGGGGGTGGGGGAGGCAGCGCGGCTGGCTCTGGGTCTTGCCTCGTTCAGTTATTCATCAAATGTCCCGTAGAAAGAAGCACCATGTACACACAAAGTAGCTGGTACTAAATTTCCTTAAAAGCTATTGCTCTGCCTCTTCTCTCATTTTTCTTTCTTACTGAAGGGGAATAATTCTTTGGAAAATCATTTCACAAGAGCAGTAATATCAATTCTTAATTATTAATATCACAATTTGTTATTTATTAAGCATCAACAGTGCATTAGACATCGTGCAAAACATAGACAGCTCCAAGTCTTAAATCAAGGGGACTCACTTACAAGTGTGGCTCTTTTTTTTTCATTTTGTTTTGGGTTTTTCTTTTTTCCTTTTCCATTGTTGGATGAGTCCTTGGGCAATGAGCTGGATAATGAGGTGCTACCTACCTAGAAAGAAAGTGTCCTCTTAGCACTTAGATTTTATCACCCACTGCTCACAAAAGACCAGAGAATTGATGAGAGAATCAAAGACCTTAAACCAGGGAATGGACATCCAGCAGGCTGACTAAGCCCCCATCTTAACAAGGTGCCTGAGCAGACTCTGTTATTTTTATATTTTTATAAACTGCATGCATACACTGTTTACTGATGCCTTACAATCATTACAAAGCTTATGAAATAAAAAAAATTTTTTAAGAAATTAAAGATAAAATATTTTAAATAATTTTATTGCTTTTTTTTTTTTTTTTGTCAAGACAGGGTCTCGCTTTGTAGTTCCGGCTGGCCCTGAGCTCACTATGTAGTCCAGCCAAGCCTCGAACTCAGCAATCCTCCAGCCACTGCCTCGCAAGTGCCAGGATTATAGGTGTGAGCCACCATGACCCCAGCACTGTGGTATGTTGTATTGATGGCTGGTGGGCATGAGTCACCATGCCTGGTACTGCTGGATGTGGTTACCTGGGATCTAACCAGGGACCTTGAGCTTGCTAGGCAGGCGCTGGAAGAACTGAGCATTTTACTAAATGCTCAGGGAAGTGTATTATTATGATTATTAAATGCTCAGGGAAGAATCTTGCATTTTATTAATAGGAACAAAGAATGTTTTTGCTCTGAGTGATGCTACTGTTGATAACATTTATCTTTTGAGAATAAAGAATGTTTCATTTTTTAATTGTTGCTATTCTCTTTTTCTGAGAAAGGGTTTACTTTGTAGTTCAGCTGGCCCTGAACTCACTATATAGTTCAGGCAAGCCTCAAACTCAGCAATCCTCCAGCCTCTGCCTCCCGAGTGCTGGGATTACAGGTGTGAGCCACCATGCCCAGCACTGTGGTGTACTGATTGCTGGTGGGTGTGAGTCACCACACCTGGCACTGCTGGATGTGGTTACCTAGGATCAAACCAGGGACCTTACGCTTGCTAGGCAGGCACCAGAACCACTGAGCTAAATCCCCAGCCCTGTTTCATTATTTTTTAAAAGTCATACTTCACTATTTTTGTGATACAGGGATTTGAAAATTTGGTGCACCTTTAGTGGCCACCATTGCTGAGAATGATGCTTCTCAAAAATGTCCATAAGATATTAGAAAAAGTGCATTGCTGTCTATACTCCTTAAATCATGCAACTTATTTTTAACCCCATCCACTGATTATGTGGAAGCTTTCATTGAAATTTGTTAATAAATTTCATT
The DNA here is from genome assembly GCA_004025085.1 of Thryonomys swinderianus. Lineage (NCBI taxonomy): Eukaryota > Metazoa > Chordata > Mammalia > Rodentia > Thryonomyidae > Thryonomys > Thryonomys swinderianus. The sequence goes on along the minus strand of PVIC010042873.1, from coordinate 10,487 downwards.
CTTCCTGCTCCATCATGTGTCCTTGCCAGCAGATTTGGAACTATATTTTTATTCAGGTAATAGATGAGTTCTAAAAATTATACTAAAACATGTATTTTACATTCTGTTTTGAAATTCTATTGCTAGGCTTTATAAGCTTGTAATATTATGATTTTTAAAGGTTGTACCCTTAAGCATCTTGCACAATAAAAATAACATTTAGATAGAAATGATTTTGTCCATTATTTCCAACATCTTTTCTTCATAACAAGTTTTGCTTTTGTTTTTCCCAAAAAGGATCTAATTTCATACCTTAGAGAAGTTAGTTGAGTTGCTTAGTTAAAAAAAAAACCTTCAGGGCTGGAGGGTTAGCTCAGTGGTTCCAGCGCCTGCCTCGCAAGCATAAGGACCTGAGTTCGATCCCCGGTTACCACATAAAATGCTGGGCGTGGTGGCTCACGTCTGTAATCCCAGCACTCGGGAGGCAGAGACGGGAGGATTGCTGAGTTCGCGGCGGCTTGCCTGGGCACCATAGTGAGCTCAGGGCCAGCCTGAACTACAAAGCAAGACCCTGTCTCCAAAAAGCAAAAAAAAAAAAAACCTTCATTTAAAGCCCACAGCTTCACTGATTAGCTGTTACCTCGGGGGAGTCTCTTCACTCTTCTGAGGCTCTGTTTCCTCATCTGTACATGAATGAGGTGTCCCTGCCTCCTCGGACTGTGTGGTGAGTCACCAATTTAGCCCACTGAAAACAGAATACTACCTGGCCCATAGAATAGTGGCAACTAGACCTGATAAGTGTGTCCATTGTTTCAAAAGTATGTCTGTGAGGATGACTTCTGACAGTGACTTGTCATCCTAGGTCCTGATCTCACCTCTTATAAACAATAACAAAGCACAACTGTAAGGTGGACTGTGCTGTAATTACTTCACCCCAAGATAACCCACAAATCTCCTTCTGACACAGAATACGTTCACAGTTACTTCCCCAATTCATTTAAACTATCATGAAGATTCTCCTATTTGCAATTCTGCCATTTATAACAATATAGTCATAAATTTCTTTAACAAGACACCGCTGAGTTGTGATGCCTGGAAAGGGCTGCAGTGTAGAACCCACACGGACAGGCGGTGGCAGCTGAGCTGAGAGCCCGTCCTGGCTGCACTACCCAGACTGTCTTGAGCCCTGGACGTCAGAGTCCAGTAAACTCTGCCCCGCCACCTCTGTACATTTAGATGGAAATGTAAATAAAAATAAAGGAAATTGCACTCTTCGGTCCTCCATTGTGCTGGCCCAGTGATTTCCTAACAAAGATTCCCTGGACTCCAAGGGAACTACTCAATCAGGTCGCAGGGAGCTCCTTCACAATGGCTTTTCCGGGAGGCTGTGTTCCGGAACATTTCTGAGGACAAAGATCTTATTACTTTCCAGGGTAGTCCTTCTCATTGCTGGATCCTGTCACTGTCAAAAGTGTCCTCCCACCTCCCTGTAATTTTTATCCACTGTTGTAATATGTTTGCTTTCTGGTATCACACAGAAAATAATTCAGTACCATTTCACCTCTCCTCCTTCTCTTGTTTCATAGACCCTTGAATAGTACATTTCACTCGGTTTCCAGAATGTTTTCCTCATCCTGATTTCCCTCTCCTGTCTATCTTCCTACTTGGAGATGTACCTTGATATTCCGAAGCTCAGAGTGCTGTGGGGTGTGTGACTTCCGGACTGCTGCCACGGTGGCTTTGGTAATGGCAGACAGGGTCATGTGCATCAGATGACATGTATCTTCCTTGCATTTGGGTGCTTTATATCAGTGTACCATACATACTTGCTAATGGTAAAAACACCTGTCATAGTGGAGTTGAGGAATCTTTAAACCTTATTCAAGACATCCCCTCTGTGTCTACACTGATTTGCAAGACAAAGTCCTCAGAGTGTGATAATAATATTTGAGGACTTTAGTCTTGTTTCTTGCAGTGAAGAAAGTGAGGGCATAGGGATAAACGCTGTGCCTGAAGTCACACCAGCCAGCACTGCCCAGACCTCGCTCTGCTGTGTGACTTCAACAAGACGCCCTTTCCTCAGGTCTCCACCCTTCCCATTAAGGCGAGGCTATCAGCCCCTACCCTCCAGACCTCAGAAAGTTTTATTGACAACTAAAACTGTAGATATTTAATATCTACAGTAGATATCAACTGTACACATTTAATAAATATTCACGGAAAAATGAAATAGATAAATGATAGAGACCAGACTGAACCATAGCAAGAAAAGATGATCAGAGGAAAAATGAACTATAACATCAGTTCAAACATTTGGCACCTTAAGGACCATCTCTCGCTGATGGCAACACAGGACAAACCACAATGCTGTAAGTCCAGGGTAGTGTTTACAGAATGTAGGTTTGCTTTCTGGTGAGGGATCATCCCACCCACCACTTCTGGAGCTCTGTGCAGTTAATGAGGCATCTAGTAGCACCTGTTCAGAATTTAACCAGGAAGAAAAGTAACAGGTGAAAGGCAGGAGCTAAAAGGCTGCTCACATTCATCAAGGCACATTGCTAGTCTTCCGGGGACAGCAAAATATTTAATGCTGAGCAGCAAATCCCTTATGACTGCTTAAGTAAGAGGTAATGATTAATATCAAGCTAAAAGTATGTGCCTTTCTACATTTTCTTGTATAAAATCCACTAATGGCATACAGATGAAATGAAATTGCATTTTCAACAAGTTTTACTTTCTTCCATGAAATACATATCACAGGATGTCTGCCGCTGTGCATTTACTCACCCGTCCACTTGTTCAGAAACACATCACTTAAGTGACTATGAAGCACCAGATTCCCTCCCAGGTCCCTAGGACTAAGGCAAATAACCTCATGATCTGGGCATTGGAAACACAGAGGAGAAGGGAAAAGTGAAATGCGCAGTGACATCACGGCACACCAGCACATCGCAACAGGCGGTCGGGGCTTTGCCACACATCTGGGAAACCAACCTAACAAGTCTAAGTTGGAAGGGATTGAATTCAGGGAATCAGACGCTAACCAAGTATTAGAAAGGTCAGGAGGAAGAGCCTCTCTCTCTCCCTCTCTCTCTCTCTCTCTCTCTCTCTCTCTCTCTCCCTCTGTGTGTGTGTGTGTGTGTGTGTATATACTTTTAGATAGAAATGGAAATAAAGAGAAAGGAAATTAAACCCAGAAGAACAAGTGCTAGAACAAAACTGTAGGGGAATGGAAAAGAAAATGATAATTAAATGGTTGGAATTAAATTCCCAACACTGAGTGTGATCATGATGTGTATAACAAGGTACCAATAAAGATAAAAAATTTTAAAAAGAAAAACTCCAGAACTGAATCCCCATACCCTCTCGGCCGTGCTCGGGAGGTTAGGGAGCCTAGGGACTCGCCAGCACAGCCTCTGCTCCGGGAATCCTCCTTGTGCAGAACTGTGCAGGTTTCGCAGCTGCCAATTCCTCCTTTGCCCTCCGTGAGGCAGCAGGCTGAGGCGATGGACAAAGGCTGACAGCCCGCCACTGAACTTGCCAATGGACTCCATCTTGTGACCACATCTGAATTTAAGTCTTGTGTAAATGCAGAGACCTAAATCATCTCAGGAACCTCAGGTACCGGGAGACTCTTTAAACCCCTGCACTACAGAAACACGGAGCAGGGCTGGAAGAGTTATGAGGCAGTCTGTCAAGCTCACCCAGCTCCACAGAAAATGTATAAAGAAATCTTGCAGTACAAAAGGGGAGGTGCTGAAGGCAAGAGCATGTCTAGAGCTAACCAGCATTGGACTACAACCTGATAGGCTTGAAAAGAGCCAAGAACAGCTTTTCAGATGGTTGATTCTTTGTGGACAACGTTGTTACTGACATGGCAATACTAAAGCCAAATCCTTAGGAGTGGGGTGTTCTAATGAAACAAATCCGATCAGCATCACAAGAGGACATTGGAAGACTGCTCCCCAGCTCCTCACTAACAACATCCCTGGAGAGGCCACTTAATATACTGGCTTCAAATTTCCTATCATAGGATATGGAGAGATTCCACGGTTTCTGGCAAACGGGGATGAATAAGCAATAGAAATGCCAAAACTCGTATCATCTTGTTATGAGTACTTATGTACATAGCAGTTAAACACTCTATTTATGGGAAGGAACAGAGATCATCATGGTATCTGCAGAAACATAAATTCCTAATAACACAGTACTGTGATGCTGTTAGAATAATTTCAGAGTGGTGGCCACTCAACAAGTGCTCATCGATAGGAAATAAAAGTATAGGAATGATGGAATTCAGCACTTTCTGGAAATGCAGGCTCTTCCCAGCTTTCCTCTCAGGATGTGCTATAGAACCTATAATCATGCAGCACATGTTGACTGGCCAGGTAAAAGGTGGAGAGCGCCAGAGCTTTGCATGTTGCGCCAGGCCTCCTGCTCAGCCAAGGTGAGTACTTGGCAAGCACAGTAGACCTCATTTCTCAGTGCTCATGAATATGTCATTCACCTCATCACAATAGGTGTATTTCACGCGGTTTAGAAAGTCGCATGTTACTTCCTTGTGATAACGGCCTCCTCTGTCCTGCTTGGGGGCTCTGCAGCTGTTGAAGGTCAATCTGCCACTGAGCTCTGGAGTTGCAGCGTGCAGATGGTGGAGACAGTGTGGCGTGTAAATCACCTGCAGGGGGCACAGGCAGCATTAGATCGCACATTGACTCAAAACTTGCAAATTCTCTCTCTATTCCTCGCCCCAGCCCCTCCGGAGCAAGCAGGAGTCCAAGCAAGCGATGAAACAAGATACAATAATGACACAAGAAACTTTTCAAACAGATGATGAGCAGAGAAGGTGCAGTAAAACTTGAACTGACTATTCCACTTGGTTAGATTACTGTTTCCTTCTGCCTTTATGTGAGAGCCAGCAATGACAAAGATGTGGAACAGCGATAAACTAAGAAGCCACAAATAACCCTAGGATAATACCATGGTGAAAAACTACTTGCTGAAGTGACCTCAAAATAGATGAAAGGGCCAGTGTGGTGCCATACACCTGCAATCCCAGCACTTGGGAGGCTGAGGCAGGAGGGTTGCCATCAATTCAAGGATACATAGTGTATTCAAGGCTAGACTGAGATATAAAACATGATCCTGTCTCAATAAAACAAATAAACAAAAGGTAGGAGAAAGGAAAACTAGTTCTGAGTTTTGAGCTGTGCCTAAACAAATGGAGCTTCTAGCAAATGTCTATTTTCTTCCTAACTTTTATACACACACACGCACACACACATACACACACACACATGCTTGGTAAGGGAGAGGAAATTCATAGAAATGTTCTATGTTCTAACCAGTTAACAATTAAAAAATGAGAAATATGACTATACTATAATTGAATTCTCACCAGCAGTACAAGAGGGCACTGCCAAAGTATCGTTGTATTTATAACGGGCTTCTTCTTACATAAAATATTTTTATTCCACTGAAGCCTTTGCCAATTCATCCTGTCTTGTCTTGAAAAACTGATCTCCACTTTCTAACATTTCTATCTGCCAAAGTATTGTTATCCTGCTTTTGCCACAAAGTAGTTCCCACTCTGGTTTTATAAAGAACTTTTTAAAATGTATTGCCATCTTGAAAGATTTCTTCTGAATCCTAGCCAACTTGACTTGTTATGTTGAAACCTTAGGAATGCTTTACGTCTGTAGGGCAGCGGGCACCTACGAGCAGCTGTGTAGCCAGTTCCAGTCGGGGCTTCCCCCTGTCTCCATGTTGGCGATCTGTGGTCGCCGCCGGGGGTGCATCAGAGCTGTGTGAAGGGGATCCGGGCTTCGCCTGGGAGGAATGTGAGAGCAGCGCAGAGGCGCGGGCCCTTTCGTGCGCGGCCCGTCTCTGAAGGGTTGCTCTGAGGGCTGCTCAGGGCAGAACAGACAGTGCGCAGAACTCCTCACGGAGCGGGCCGGGATCAGGGCACTTCAGAGGCCGTTTCTCCAAAACCTCTGAGCCGGCGTGAGCGTTTCCATGTGGAGGGCGGCCGCTCTCCCAAGCAAGTCCACGCACAGGTGGCTGGGATCCAGCGAAGAATAAACCGGTTCTCACCGGCTGAGGAGGATGAACCCAGGTGAGCCTGGAGACCCGTCTTTGTTCAACAGACAAAGAACAAAACTTTGCGGAAACTGGCCTGATGCAGGGGGATGGGTGGATTAGCCAGGCTCTTCAGGAGCAAAGAGGTGCATGCGCGGTCCATTCCAACCAACTATCCGTGCAGGACTCACAAATGGGCAGAAGACGCCAGCGGCTTCTTGCCTGAATATACAAACATAGGCTTCTAGTGGTTCGTAGTCTGTAGGTAATTGTTCTGCTTTTTGCTTCATTTTGCCCAAGTAGTCCCAGAGCTTGTAAGCACCTACAACACGGGGTGGAAATTTCTGCACAGGCATGAGGTATCGGCCAGAGATAGTACCTTTGCCAACTGGAACTTTTCTCATTTTCCTTAAGCTGCTTGCAGGAAAAAAGTGCTATTAATTATTCTAACCATTTGCCAGTTACTTAGGTTTTAAGGAGCCTTTTATGTGCTTTAAAACCACATTTGTGTTAAATACCAATGTAAATGAACCACAGAAATGCTTTCGTGTAGGATTGTCATCCGGAGAGACAGCAGCTCTGCCCCCACTACAGGCTATTTCACTCGGAGGACATTAAACCATTATTCAGACTCTCTTCCCTTCAAGCCTCAAGGACGGATTTAATTTTGTATGCCTCTGACTGGATGGCTAATCGCAATAATGCTGAACACAAACATCTGGACTCACTACAGGAAGCCATTTCCTTTGTTGTGAGTCAGGGTGCCCACCTGAGTGAAAGGCATGGAAAAATGTTCATGGTTCAGCCACCAACCCAAAAATAAAATGCAGAGATTTACTGTACAGTGAGTGAGGTGGCAGAGAACAATGAAAACTGAACTTAGAGAGCATCCTCCCACCACCAAAGTCATTGTGTATTTATAATTTTTACATTTAGAAAAGAAGAGGGCAAGAGAATTGTAAAAATACAGGAATTTTTGTACCTTTTTCTGAGAGACTCACCAACATTCCTAATGTGCTCTGAGAAGCCAGACCGGCCAAGAGAAGGGAAGGGGTTTGCATAATTATGTTTGAAATCCTGGTCCCCATCCAGCACAGTGGAGAGAAGACTGCCAAGGCCCTGGGCTAGGGATTGCAGAGATCCAACATTCCTTTGAATATCTGGGAATAGAAACAGACACCACTCCCCCCCCCCCTCAGTTTTCCATCCTTTTTAAAAGAGGCCCCTAATCCTGGGCATGCAACTCAGTGGTACAGTGCCTGCCCGGCAAGTGGAAGGCCCTAAATTCAATCACCAAAACCAAAAAAAAAAAAAAAAAAAAGGAAAAAGAAGAAAAACTAAAATTGGTCCCTAGAGGTTTCCTGTGATCACACCCTTTACATCAGTGACCCTAACACCAGGGCCAGGAATGTCTCAGCGACCCACTGTCACTAGCGCCCCCCCCCACACCAAAATACCAACACGGGGCATTTCCACTGAGAAGGTATAAATCCTGGCTATGGGTGATGCCACACGTCACATCTTACACGACAAGAGAACTTTAACCCTCGTACTGGTCCTTTCAGTCATTCAGCCCTGGACATCATTCACCGGGTTCAGACACCAGCTCTTCAACCTCAAGTGATTTTTTTGACCTGTCGCATGTCCCTCCCTCCATGCCTATCATCAGATGAATTGTTTCCTCCCCCCATGCTGCATATCCAAGTCCTCACCTCCAGGACCTGTGAGTGAAACTGACTTTTTAGAAACTGACTTTGCAGATGGTAGCAAGTCAAGATAAAGTCATCAGGATGGCCCTGATCCATTAGAACTGGCATCTTTGTAAGAAAAAGGGAAGAAGACCAGAGATTTGGCTCAGTGGTTCTGGTGCCTTCCTCACAGGCGCAATGGTCCTGAGTTCAATCCCCAGTAACCACATACAATGCTGGGCTCACGCCCACCAGCAATCAGTACCACATACCACAGCGCCGGGCATGGTGGCTCACGCCTGTATTCCCAGCAGTCGGGAGGCAGAGGCAGGAGGATTACTGAGTTCCAGGCTTGCCTGGGCTACATAGTGAGTTCAGGGCCAGCCTGAACTACAAAGTGAGACCCTGTCTCAAAAAAACAAAAAGAAAAAAGGAAGAGACACAAATGAGAGGTGCCATGGGATGCCAGAGGCAGCAGTGGATGGATGCTACTACTATGAATCAAAGGTGTGGGGCATCCCTCGGCTCAAGAAAAGCTAAGGAAAGGAAGGAAACTCGTTTCCAGACCCGCATAGAGAGAGCCTGGCTAGCATTCTCCCCCCACACACACCCCTTTCTCTCTGACTTGAGACTTCTAGGTCCAAGTTGAAGGAATAAATGTCTGTTATTTTAAGCCATCTAGTATGTGGTACTTTGCTATGGCAGCTATAAGAAATTAATACAACAGTACCCTTCTTTCTCTCTCCTTCTAATGCTCTCAGCAGAGATATTTCGTGTCTATTTTATTATGTTAGATGTACCCTCAGATCCTCATCTTTGACCCTCAACCTGGTGATGAATGCAATTTCCTAAATAAGGACAGTTCTTAAGAGAAATCCTGAGGCCAGAGATTAAGAAAAATTTTTTTTTCCACTACTAATAGTGTACTTAGACTAGAAGAAGAAATCCAAGGGCCCAAGTTAAACCTGGAGGTCTAAACTCTACAAATTGGCTTCATCAAATGAGAAGACCTTTCCTTCATGTGACTGAACAGCTTCCTGTTGGCCGCAGGAACAAAGATCCCCATGGTTGCCACAGCCAGAGCCTAAAAACCCGGCATCAAGTGGCCCTGGCCACCCTCCCGCCCCGTTATAGACTGCTCCTCCATGGTGCACTCTGCTCCAGCCACACCAGGTGCTTGAGATGCGCTTCCTGACTTCTGAGGACAGAGGCATAACCCTCAATTACAGACCTTTATGATGCCCACTGCTTTTCCTTGAAATGTGTCTTAGTGTTTAATTGCAACAGAAGCTCTTTTGATTGAGCTCCTCCGGAACTTAACTGATGTTTTCAAATCCCTCTGGAAGATGCATTGACTGATTGTTCAGGACAAAATACACGACTGTAGCTCTCCCACACATCACCCCCATCACTTCCACTCCCAGCGACTGAGCTCCATGCTTAACTACGAGTGGGTTGTTTTTGTTCCCAAACCTGTTTATGGCAGTTGTAGTTGATTACTATAATTATGTCGTTTAATTAAATATCACATAAACTGTTCAAATATGAACATAAAAAGAGAGTTGCTGTTTCCAGGAAAGCGAAGTTAAATGCTTTTGGAAAGACCTGGAAAAACTAGGGTGAAAACTGCTCTTAAATTCAGTGTAGGCAAGAGATGTGTAAAAGACTGGAGAAAAAAAAATCTAAATGAATTCAACTTTCTTTACCAAAGTTTTTAAGTTTCCTTGCACCATAAAATTGAAGAGGTGGGCTGGAGATTTAGCTCAGTGGTTCCAGCGCCTGCCTAGCAGGTGAATGGTTCCTGGTTCGATCCTGGTAACCACACACAATAATACCAGGCATGATGACTCATGCCCACCAGCAATCAGCACCACATACCACAGTGCCAGGCATGGTGGCTCATGCCTGTAATCACACACTTGGGAGGCAGAGGCAGGATTGCTGAGTTTGAGGCTTGCCTGGGCTACACAGTGAGCTCAGGGCCAGCCTGAACTACAAAGCGAGACCCTGTCTCAAAAAAAAAAGGAATTGAAGGGGTGATAGGTACAACGAATGTTTCCAACAGCTACAGATACCAAGATTGCCAAGAATGATGTGTGTAAAGCAAAGGGGAGAATTTTGAGAGGAACTGCTGGCAATATGCCTTTTATTGTAATAAATTCTTAAGAGTTTAAACATGTACAGTAGTTGTTGACCATAGTTCATACCTAAAACTGAAAATTGTAGAGAACATGTATTTCCTGTCATTTTGAGTGGATTTTATGCAAGAAATATACATAAAACTTCAATTACTGGACCATTCCTCAAAGAAAGAATCTTGGCCCATCAAATTTGGCTTTTATTTCTGCATTTTAAGTGAAAAAACCCTTAAGATATAGATCTAAGATATTTTCTTCCTTTGCCTTTTCCAATTAACTAGCTACTGGTCAATCCTCCCACTGGAGAAGGAGACTTTCCAGGAAACACCCATCGATGCAATCACCTGGATCATGCTCTCTCATCTCCCTCCCCAACTGATTTCCATCAGAGGGCCACATGTGCTTGTTTCGACATGAGTTCCAGTGTCCAGCGAAGGCACATAGCAGGTTAAGTATTAAAATTCAGGATAAGGAAATGAAAGGAGATGTGCCTTTACTTTGTGCCATGTAGACATTGTAGAGGTCATGGTCAAATATTTTGGTATATTTTTCTGAAAGGATCCAAATCATATAAGACAGAGGGTCTCAAGATTCTTTTAAGCAG
>PVIC010042872.1:0-15628 GCA_004025085.1 Thryonomys swinderianus | reverse complement strand
GGCTGGAGGGATAGCTCAGTGGTTCCGGCGCCTGCCTATCAAGCACAAGGTCCTGAGTTCGATCCCCGGTAACCACATACAATGCTGGATGTGGAGACTCAGGCCCACCAGCAATCAATACCACATACCACAGTGTTGGGCATGGTGGCTCACGCCTGTAATCCCAGCACTTGGGAGGCAGAGGCAGGAGGACTGCTGAGTTCGAGGCTTGCCTAGGCTACATAGTGAGCTCATAGCCAGCCTGAACTACAAAGCGATATCCTGTCTCAAAAAAAAAAAAAAAGTTGCAGGAGATGTGAACTAGTAGCAATTCATTACCTCAAAGTGGATTATAAAATCAGTAAATAGAACAGTTTCTGCATTACATTCCTCATACCTATCTCAGTGCATTGCTTCAAATAGTTTAGGTTTTATCAATAACAAAGTGAATGCAAGAAAAAGTAGTTTTCCTTTAAAAAAAAAAAACTAGATTAGTGATACTGAGATCTGGGTTCCCAGTCCCATCCCTACTACTAATTAGCTCTGAGTCCTCAGTAGTGTTCACACTTAACTTTACTGTTAATTCAAGAAGGCAGGAGAACCTTAGACTAGATGAGGCTTAAGTGTGTGGGGTTTTTTTGTTTTTTAGTTTTTTTGAAATAGGGTCTTGGTTTGTAGTTCAGGCTGGCCCTGAACTTGCTATGTAGCCCAGGCAACCCTTGAACTCACAACAATCCTTCTGCCTCTGCCTCCCCAAGTGCTGGGATTATGGATTATGAGCCACTATGCCCAGCACTGTGGTATGTGGTACTGGGGATTGAACTTGGGACCACTGTGCTTTCCAGGCAGACGTCCGAACCACTGAGCTAAATCCCTGGCCCTTAAGTGTGTTTTCAGAATTAACATTCTTTGACCTGGAATCCCAGTCTCACCTGTGCTTTATACAAATCAAACTGTGAGCAATTCCAGGCATCACAAGAATAAGATTAATTACAACTGAATACAAATGAAATTCGGGAAGGGTCTGGAGACTAGATGACAAAAAGAACAGATGAAAATAAACAGCTGTTGATCCAGAGGAGATGAAAAGGAATATGAGAAGTCTCACTTAAGTATTTGACAGCTATATTATAAAGGACCACTTAAGAGTAAGGACCACTTAAGGATTACTTAAGAGTAATATGCTCAACAGATGGAAGTTACAGTGAGATTTGTTTGACTTCATATAGGGAAGGAGGCCATTCAGTATATGTGCTGCCGAAGCGAGCACAAGGAGGCCATTCAGAAGAAATGAATAAAGGAATTACTGTTTCCTGAAGCAGTGATCACTTGATTCTAGAAACGTTTGAAAAACCTAGATGACATCCTGTCAGGGGATGTTATAAATGGATCATTTCCCAATATCCTTTGCAATACATGAAAAGGAAAGACTATTTTCACTTAGCTTATAAAGAATTGGAAATAATGCCCAATATTAAGAAGATTCTGGAGTAACGACAGCCTGTAGGGGAGAAAAAAAGCAGTAAAAAACAAACTACAAAATTCCTTGGAGCGCAATAAAAGTTACTTTGCATAGTTTCAATGCCCCAAGCACAAAAACCTAAAAAAGAGTTAGAATATATATTGCTGAATTTATTTAATACATGTTCACAAAATCTACTTTTAAACCAGAATATTTGAGGACTAAAGATCTTTTTCAAGGAATCAGACATCCAGAAAATGGCATCAAGAGTTTCACAGCCTAGCACGGTGGGGCAACCCTGTAATTCCAGCATTCTGGGGGAGTAAGCCAGGAGGATCACAAATTCTAAACCCAGCCTGAGCGACTTAGCAAGATCCTGCCTTAAACTTTTAAAAGACAGTTCGGGGGAGGGATGTACATAGCTCAGTGCAAAGGGCCCTAGTTCAATTTTTTTTTTTTTTTTTAAGACAGGGTCTCGCTTTGTAGTTCAGGCTGGCCCTGAGCTCACTATGTAGCCCAGGCAAGCCTAGAACTCAGCAATCTTCCCGCCTCTGCCTCCCAAGTGCTGGGATTACAGGCGAGAGCCACCACGCCTGGCACTTGGTTCAATTTTTAGTACAGGAAGGGAGCAGGTACCTTCATAATATTAAACTTATCTAGAAGAAAGACAATACTGGGCAGGAGATTTAGCTCATTGGTTCCGGCGCCCAACTCGCAAGCGCAATGTCCTGAGTTCAATCCCCGGTAACCACATAGAATGCTGGGTGTGGTGACTTATGCCCACCAGCAATCACTACCACATACCACAGTGCCGGGTGTGGTAGCTCATGCCTGTAATCCCAGCACTCGGAAGGGACAGACAGGAGGATTGCTGACTTGGAGATTTGGCTGGTCTACATAGTGAGCTCAGAGCCAGCCTGAACTACAAAGCGAGACCGTGTCTCAAAAAAAAAAAAAAAAAAAGTTTACATCTGTGCTTCATACAGAGTAAGCTTTCAATAAGTTCAAGATTTTAAACTACTATAGCGGTAATAATGTTTTACATTTCAATTTACTTTACTCACAAAATCCCTCCTGATGTTTTAGATAAAGCCTCCGAAGCAACAAAACAGGAGGTTGGTTAGGAAGCAGAGTGGGATTAAGAGGTATAAAGGAGAAGTGGATGTGGAGGGAATGAGGGAAAAGTAAGTATCAGGGATGCCGCGTGAGCAGGGCTCAAATTCTGGACATCAAATCCCCAGCTTTTGTGATAGGTCCTCGGGCCCGGCCCTCCGGATCCAGCTCACTACGGTTATCTTTCTTCTTGCCTCGCTGTTGGACACCACTGCCATCCCACAATTCCTGCTACCAAACCGCCCTCTCCAGATCCCGGCTTGGGTAAGACCCAAACCCACAGCTCTCACTACCTTCCCGGACCGCGCCATGTTGCCAGCCGCTGGCGCTTATGCAGAGTCTTCCGGCGCGCGTAAGCAACTCGCTTCCGGGGAACGAGCGCGCCTGCCCCGGGCAGAAAAACAGCTTCCGGCCGGACCTGCAAGGGGTGGGGACACTGTTCCCATAACTCTGAGCAGACGCAGATTTCTTCCTTTCCGCGATGGTGAGGAGCTTGCGGTGTTGAGCATATGGAACAATAGTACTGGGTTAATATTATCACATTTCCGAAAACTGGACCTCTTTTTGTTGTCTCTGACAGTAACCCTTACCGCATGGGGTGTCAATCTCTAGATTCCTTGGCGTATAATCCCGCAGGACTACTTGTCTCCTCCACTGATGTTTTGTCTTCTAGAGGGGGTGCTGATGAAAGGCTTTACAGATGCGATGACCTTAGCACCAGCTCCCAAAGAGAAAGTTTCCCGAGCAAACATGTAGGATAACGTGGTGTGTGAACACCGGAGGAAATGAAAGAGCCTCTGCTGCGAAGCGTCTGCAGACTTTGACCCAATCTGGGAGAATGACGTGCAGTCAGATGTTCTCCTTTTTGAAAATTAGATCCCGGGAAAGCAGGAACTAACGCTGAAAAGAATCCATGTTGGGGAGAAGGGGCCCGCCTTGAGGGGGCCAAAATTATAAATAATGTGGAAGCCGTGTGAGTCGGATTACTTGAGACTGCTCACAGACCCGAGAGTTTTCTTCCTCCTCCCCCTTTCCTCTTTTCTCCTTCCCTCCCGAGTCTCTCTCAGGCAGCCATTGTGTTGAGAATGGATTTTAAACATTGTTTTCCTTAACAATAAGTCTCCTTTAACCAAGGGCGAATTGGGCATGTGACTCCTTCCTTTCTTCTCCACAACAAAAGGATTCTGGTTTTGTTGGCTGCATTTCTACCTGTCAGTGTGAGGTCCTTCGGATTTATATGATACAGAATTGTAAAGAAGTATAGAAGTCAGTGGGTTATAGCTACTGATGGTGCGTGGGGAGTGTTGGAAAGAGTTATATAGGATGGGCCGGAGATAGATTAATGGTTTCAGCACCTGCCTAGCAAGCGCAAGGTCCCTGGTTCGATACCTGGCAACCACATGACAGTACCGGCTGTGGTGACTCATGCCCACCAGCAATCAATACCACCTACCACAGTGCCGGGCGTGGTGGCTCACGCCTGTAATCCCAGCCCTCAGGAGGCAGAGGCAGGAGGATTGCTGAGTTTGAGGCTTGCCTGGGCTACATAGTGAGCTCTGGGACTACAAAGCGAGACCCTGACTCAAAAAAAAGAAAAGAAAAAGAAAAAAGTTATATGGGAGCCATTGTGACATAAGAAATGGCTAAAATTTGAAAATGGGATGTTACCCTCCCATGAGCCATGCCTCCCAGCATTTACACTCTGATGTAATCCCTTTCTCTTGAATCTACCCAAGATCAGGGTAGCAGCCCAGCTTCTGATGAGAGCCATCCTCCTGGGTTTACAGTTGGCTGGCTTTTGGCTGCTGTACCATAGTAATATGTGGCAAAAGTGACACTGGATCATCTCTGAGCCAAAGATTTCAGAACGCCTGGCAGATATATTGTTAGCACTCTGATAAAAACGGGATATTACCTTGGCAAGCCCCTTGAGCCATGCCTCCCAGTGTTTACACTCTGATATAATCCCTTTCTCTTTAATCTAGACTAGACCTGTGGCCTGCCATACCCAGTAATATGTGCCAGAAGTGACACTGGATCACCTCTGAGCCAAAGATTTCAGAACACCTGACAGATATATCTTTAGCACTTTGGTGGACACAGTCCTTATATATAAAGACTAGTTACATGGGACTGCCATACTATGAAAGCCCAGAGCTACATAGACGGACATTATGGACTGAAAGTTTGTGTCTCCTCAAAATTCACTTGTTGAGGCCTAATTCCCAAGGTGAGGGTATGTGAAGTTGGGGCTTTGTGAGGTGATTAGATTTGAATGAAAGAATAGGAACATTTATAGTGGTACTTACCTTACAAAGACACTAGAGAATTGTCCCTGTCCCTGTCCTTCACCTTTCCCTTTCCTTCTTCCTCTCCCTCCCTCCACCCCTTCATTCAAACAAAAAGAGATCATGTGAGCATTAGCCAAAAGCCAGCCAACTATAACCCAAGAGGATGGCTCTCATCAGAAACTGGGCTGCTACCTTGATCTTGGACTTCTGGCCTCTAAAACTATGAGAAAATAAATTTCTACACCTAGTTTGTGATGTTTTATGGCAACCTGAGAAGATCAGTGCAAGCATTGAGCACCAATAGCCACAGAGGCATACACACATAGCACCAAAGATATACCTGGAACCCATGCCAGTAAGACTGTCTAAGGCAGTGGTGGTGAACCTATGATATGAGTAGCACAGTGGGTTATCTGCTATTACTGAGAGCTCTAAAAAGTTCACCATCACTGGCCTAAAGAGCAGATTTTCATGGGGCTTGGTGGCCCAAGCCTGTAATCCCAGCACTCAGGAGGCAGAGGCAGGAGGAATGCTGAGTTTGAGGCTTGCCTGAGCCACATAGTGGGCTCAGGGCCAGTCTGAACTACAAAGTGAAACCCTGTCTCAGAAAAAAAAAAAAAAAAAGATTTTCTAGCACCTAAGAACCATCCTACTATTGAAATACCAAGCAGACCTATGTCCACTGATCTCTGCCAAAATTGCAGAATTATGAGCAATAATCCAATGGTTCTGGTTATTTTAAGCCACTACATTTTAGGTGTTAACAAAAGCAATAGGTAACAGACAGCTGAAGTTTTTTGTTTTGTGGAACTGGGAATTGAACTCAGAGATTTGCACTTGCCGGGCAGGTGGTGACTGCACTGAGCTACATTCCCCAGCCCTGAGTTTTTAGTTTTTTTTGTTTTTTTAACTTTATGTTGTACACTGTGTGTTCCTTTCAAGGTAATTAATAAAGGCAAGTAAAGAATTATTTTGAAATTTCAATTTAAGTTTCTAGAATATGTTTAGTATCACTTTGAGAACTATTTGAATGATGACTTTATGAACAGCATACAAAAAATAAAAAAGTACAAATTTTGTACCCCCAGTGGAGAGTTAAACAATTATGTGGAAAGTTAGGAAATTTTGTTAAACTCTTAATAGGGCATAGATATGAAATAAAAGTTAATATCCCACAAGTTTCATCAAATACCACTTTTAAACCCATATAAATTAGTTGATGAGAGGAAGAATAGCTTTCAATGTTCACCGCTAGTACTTTTTAATACTGCAATAATTGAGTTCTAGGTGGCCATTACAAATTGTGATACAATACTTACAAAACATCTGAACCTAGTTTCTTTTTAAGATTTAGAACCTTGCTTCATATGAACAATGTTCTTTTTTTGTTTTTTGAGACAGGGTCTCGTTTTGTAGTTCAGGCTGACTCTGAGCTCACTATGTAGCCCAGGCAAGCCTCGAACTCAGCAACCCTCCTGCCTCTGCCTCCCGAGTGCTGGGATTACAGACATGAGCCACCACGCCTGGCACTGTGGTATGTGATATTGATTGCTGGTGGGCATGAGTCTCCATGCCCAGCATTTTATGTAGTTACTGGGGATCGAACTCAGGACCTTGCTCTTGCAAGGCAGGTGCCAGAACCACTGAGCTAACCCTCTGGCCCCGTATGAATAATGTTTTATTCTCTCTCAACTATAAATCAAATTGGGTACCTAACGACAAAAGACAAGATGGCTTTGAATCACCATACTGGGTCAGATGTCTTTTTCCAGCTCAGTATATTATGTCTGTCAGGCAATTAAAAATCTCCTCCTCCTTCACCTCCTCCTCCATATTGCCATGAAGATTAACTATGAATTTACATCTTCAATTTCTTCTCTAATGTCTTCCAGCTGTTTACTGAGAGCAAAGATTAGACTGCTCCAGTTCTGTTAGGCTCCATTTTTATTTCTCTTATCTAGGTGTTCACATACCTCTCTAGAGCCTTCTAAAAGGGTTTCAGTTTTTTGTTTTTTGCTTTTTTTTTCTGTTTGGAGACAGGGTCTCGCTTTGTAGTTCAGGCTGGCCCTGAGCTCACTATGGTGCCCAGGCAAGCTGCCGCAAACTCAGCAATCCTCCTGTCTCTGCCTCCCGGGTGCTGGGATTACAGGCGTGAGCCACCACGGCATTTTGGTATGCGCTGTTGATTGTTGGCGGGCGTGTCTCCACGCCCAGCATTATATGTGGTTACCGGGGATCAAACTCAGGACCTTGCGCTTGCAAAGCAGGCGCCGGAACCACTGAGCTAACCCTCCAGCCCAAGGGTTTCAGTTTATAAGCCTCTCTCTTACATTATGTAATAAGTCTAATGTGGCAAAGATTATGCTAACTTTATCCAGACGTCCTTTGGACATGGTTTCACCCAAACTCCCATCTCTCTATTGCACTGTCCACTTTACCCTTCCCCTAATCATGATTATTGTCTTTGATTATGTATCCTAATCCAGTGTAACAGAAAAATATGACAAATGTGGCTGTAATTTTTTAATGTGAGCTTAGCTAAAAATGTGACTTATGGAAACAGTTCACAAATTTAGTAATGCATAGTTCTCAAAACTTACTGATGCATAGAAAGAATTAAGACATAAGGATCTATATAACATTATTACATATGTTAATTAAATATAGGACAGCCACCAGGTTTAGACTTTTTCTACAAAGTACAGGATTCAAAACTAGTTTGAGACCCTCAACAAATCAAACAAATGTTATTTAGATTTTTTTTTTTTCCCTTTTGAGACAGGGTCTCGCTTTGTAGTTCAGGCTGGCTCTGAGCTCACTATGTAGTCCAGGCAAGCCTCGAACTCAGCAATTCTCCTGTCTCTGCCTCCCGAGTGCTGGGATTACAGGCGTGAGCCACCACACCCGGCACTGTGGTATGTGGTATTGATTGCTGGTGGGTGTGAGTCTCCACGCCCAGCATTGGACGTGGTTACTGTGGATCAAATTCAGGACCTTGCGCTTGCGAGGCAGGCGCCGGAACCACTGAGCTAACCCTCCGGCCCTTATTTAGATTTTTTACTTTATCTTCATTTCAATTGTTCATTTCTCTGCAATTGTACCAGAAAGCACCAAGGTTATCTTCAAAAATGCTGGGCACATTTCCCCCACTCTGATCAAACTAATAACAGTTAATTTAAAAATTTTATTCCTTTGAAGGTGGGTAGAGCACCATACATTCAGCCGATGTCCCCAGTTTTCTGCAGAGACATGGCCGACAAGCCCTCTGTCCTGGTTCACAGCAGTTCTTTGTGACAGCTTCTTTTCTGAGGCATGAACAATGATGAGCACCAGCTTTTCTTGGAAGGAAGACTAAAATCTGATGACCTCTTGGGGTTTGATATTTTGCAGTTAGAACACTCAGGATTTTTTAAAAATCAGAATCGTTTAATCTGAACTAACCTGGTGTTTCACCTCAAAGCAGGAAAACCATTTTGTCGTTATACTAAGAAGGTCTAGTGAGTAAGGCTTTTAGAGCATTCTACCAAATCATAGAAGGTTAAATCTGGCTTGTTCACATTTAGGCCTGCTGATCCCTGCTGGAGTTACATTTGGCCGTTTTCCCTTCCCAGTTTTTAAAATATTGATTAGATTTAAATGTCACCAACTCCTGTTCAATTTCCACCACCAAGAAGGGTTATGCTACTACTATGTAGCTGTACTCTTATCCACTATTTCTTTTGAAAGAAACCAGATCACATCATAGAAGTTTAATACACAGTACATGAGACCTTTGTATACTGTATATACATATAGTGCATGTAGTTCATATCTACATGTAAATTTTCTGTAAGATGCAGGCCAGAATGAACGAGTAAATGAATAAATGGATGAGTGAATGAACAAATAAATAAATGAGTAGTGGTTTGAGGTTTTGGATGTATTAAAATAGTTATTTTAAGGCAGAGATTCCTACTTGCCTACCAAAATAGCCAATTCCTCTCTTTTCTCTCAACTTAGCATAAGCTCTTTAGTTAGCTAAGAATATAGCTACACAGATGAAAGATTACATTTCCAGCCTGTTTCCATTGTGATGTCACGTGACTAATGAGAGTTGAGAAAAATGGAGATGGGACATCTAGGAAATCTCCTTAAACGGGAGAGGAGGGTTCTTATGTCCCTATGACAGGAAGGATATGCACTTCTTTGTTCCTTCTTCTGTTTTGCCAGAAACATGGCTATAATGGCTCAAGCAGCAATTAGCACTGGGACATTAAGATAAGGACAATAAGGGCCACTTCCTTCTAATGGCGGGACAAGGACCCCACTAACTTCACAGGGTCCACTATTAGTCTGCTTCCAGACTTCTATACAAGAAAAAAAGAAATCCCTATCTTGTTTAAAACCATTGTTTTTTTTGTTTTTTTTGTTTTTGAGACAGGTTCTTGCTTTGTAGTTCAGGCTGGCTCTGAGCTCACTATGTAGCCCAGGCAAGCTTCAAACTCAGCAGTCCTCCTGCCTGTGCCTCCCGAGTGCTGGGATTACAGGCGTGAGCCACCACACCCGGTACTGTGGCATGTGGTATTGATTGCTGGTGGGCGTGAGTCACCACACCCAGCATTGTATGTGGTTACCAGGATTGAACTCAGGACCTTGCACTTGCAAGGCAAGTGCCAGAACCACTGAGCTAAATCTCTGGCCCAAAAAAAACTACTGATATTTTAGAGATTTAATCTTATGCAGTTCAACCTAAATCTAAATATATAAAAAATTTACTTTCTATCACACTACAATCACAGTCCTCATAGTGTTTCACTCCATGTGTATGTATCTGCTTGGAGGGCCTGGTCACTTCCGAGCCTCTTAGTTCTCCCTGTCCCATGTAGTCACACACTCCCTTGGGTTACAGCTACCAAGCTGTTAATAATACCAAGCTCCCAAAGTAATATACAGTAGATCTCCCTCAAGAGGGTACATGGGGCCACAAATCAAAGAGTTTCTGTTGGATGGACCCCTTTGGCATGACTTATATACTTTTCTATTCCCTGCCCTCCTAGAACCATCAAGATGGTAGGACATGTTAGCATGGGCCAGCATTTTTCACAACTGTAAGTGATGATTTAAAGAAAAAATCTGTAGGAAATATGTAGGCTATTGAGGCCAGAAAAAAAGAAGAAAGTTGTTGGCAGTTTAGACAGTAGAGGTTTCTACTTCCTGGGTGGGGTCCTTGTTGGAGAGATTGCCTGAGATATTGTCAGATTCAAGTAGCTCCACGATACTGTAGGGAGAGCAATCCTCTAGACCTAGTTTGCTGCAAAGCCAGCCACAGAAGCCTTTCTCCATGTCTCGGGCCGCACGCCACCATGCTCCCCAGGACCATGAAAGCTGGACCACAGCGGCATAGAGCCCCAGAGATGAAGCCATGGCCATGATGAGCACTGGGTAGAAGAGAATGAGACAGGGGCAACAGGAGACCTTGTGCCAGAAGGTCCTTTCCTCATTGTACACAAGGAAGATGTTGTACCAGGTGATCGTGCCATAGTAGAAAGAGACAATGAAAGAGAGGATGAAGACTACAGGCAGGCAGACCAGCGTCCAGAGGACCACATGCGGCCCCCGGTCTGCTCCCACCTGGCAGGCCTTTCTTCCTTCAGGTGCTGTCTCCCTTGATGATACTTGGGGCTTAGTCAGTTCCTGCAACTCCTTCTCTGTCAGTGTGACATGGATGTCCACCACCTGCCCTTTTTTCTTCCCTCGGGTGATGGTCCCAGTTAATGTAACATAACGGCTGTCCAAAGGCATATTCCATATACCTGCAGGACACAAAGGATCTGAGCTCAATAGCTGAAGAGGGAACATTTTGGTATATTGTCATCACCTGAACATGAGCATGTTCTTTTCATAGCACTTGGCATAGCAGTGGTTGGAATGAGTGATTCAGTAGTGGACCAAATAAATAGGTCTCTTTGCTCCACAGGGCCCTGATAAAACTATGAGACAGGTTAAAATTTATTTTTCTTGTTCTCTCTCC
The DNA here is from genome assembly GCA_004025085.1 of Thryonomys swinderianus. Lineage (NCBI taxonomy): Eukaryota > Metazoa > Chordata > Mammalia > Rodentia > Thryonomyidae > Thryonomys > Thryonomys swinderianus. The sequence continues at coordinate 4,773 of PVIC010042872.1, read as the reverse complement.
ATCTGGGGGGATATCACTCTTGGAATGATCTCTGATATGGAGGAGTGAAAAACTTACACAGACCCCACTTTATAATGATCCTATTGCTAAGTCAGCAAGTGCTGAGACTGTATTGTTTATAAGTGTCAGTCTGTGTCAGGATCACATCTTTGTGCATTTGGCTGGTGTGTATGTTCCACCTCTTTTCTTTTTTTTTGTTTCTCTTTTCTGAGAGAATGCTTCTTACATCCCTATGAATATTACAACCCGTGTCCAAGCTCTGTACACACATTCACCCCCACACCCACTTACCTAACCCCTCATAAATACCCTCAACCCCACACTACATATGTATACCATACCCTCTACTACCTACACCCACATCACACACACACACACACACACACACACACACACACACACACACACCCCACCACCACCACCCAGAATATGTGGTGTAATTTTAAAATATGGCAAATGTTTAGTTTTTCTATTACAGTAAAAGATACTTTGCCCTTTGCTTCAAATACATTTTTTTTTTTGAGACAGGGTCTCGCTTTGTAGTTCAGGCTGGCCCTAAGCTCACTATGTAGCCCAGGCAAGCATCGAACTCAGCAATCCTCCTGTCTCTGCCTCCCGAGTGCTGGGATGACAGGTGCGAGCCACCACACCCGGCTGCTTCAAATATATTTATTCCATCATTCTTGCCACTTTCTGGAGCAGTTCTGAAAGCTCTTTTTTGTCTTTAGTATTGCTATCCTACTTCTGTCAAGATCCTAAATTGATTCAAAATACTTACCTTTCATGGTCATTTTAACTTAGGGGAAGAGCCAAGGTGCCAAATCCAGTGAACAAATTAAGTAAGGACACACCATCGCATTGTTTTGAGCCCTCTTTGGATGGCTCTTCGCAGCAGCATTTGCTCTTTTTTATGACATCTCTTTCTTTTTCTTTTTCTTTAAAAATGTATTCGGTTTGTGTTAGTATAACTTACAGGTTAAATATTATTCTTTTTTAATTGATTTTATTGGTACATTTTATATACACATCATGATTACATTCAACATTGAGAATTTGTACCAGTATGTGACACAATCTAATTCTCATTTTTTCCCCATATTTTCCCTGCCCACCCTACCTGATGACTTTTTTTTTGCTTTTTGAGACAGGGTCTTGCTTTGTAGTTCAGGCTGGCCCTGAGCTCACTATGTAGCCCAGGCAAGCCGCCGCGAACTCAGCAATCCTCCTGTCTCTGTCTCCCGAGTGCTGGGATTTCAGGCGTGAGCCACCCCGCCCAGCACTGTGGTATGCGGTGTTGATTGTTGGTGGTGTCTCCAGGCCCAGCATTATATGTGGTTACGGGGGATCAAACTCAGGACCTTGTGCGCCGGAACCACTGAGCTAATCCTCTGGCCCCTGATGACATCTCTTAAAGACACAGAACAGGACTTCCGGAACTGCTTCAGAAAATGGCAAGAACAGTAGAATATATATGTCTGAAGTGAGGGGGAGTGCTCTGAGAATGATTAATGACAATGTCTCACTGTAATAATTTTTTAAAATTTAAACATTCACTGCATATTTTGATCGCCTTTGGTAAACCCACCCACACATCCATACTACACATATAACGTACACATGTACATACACTACACCACCCATACCCTCACACACATACAACATATACAGATATATGCCCATAGCATACACATCATGTACTCACATACCATACAAACTCCCGATGCACTCCACATACACTGTACCTACACCACACTCACACATATCATGCACATATATAACACATATCATATACCATGGATATATAGCCCACATACATACCCACATACCATACCCACATAGGCCATGCATACTACACACACACCCCACATATATACTCACACTACATTCACACATATCACCAGCCATTCTATAGTTCCCCTGGAAGAAGAGTTGGAAAACTAAGGCACGGAAGTCTGTGAGCCTTGATACGTAAAATGTAGTCTAGAGGCCGGGCGTGGTGGCTCACGCCTGTAATCCCAGCACTCAGGAGGCAGAGACAGGAGGCTTGCTGAGTTTGAGACTAGCCTGGGCTGCACAGTGAGCTCAGAGCCAGCCTGAACTACAAAGCGAGACCCTGTCTCAAAAAAAAAAAAAAAAAAAAGTAGTCTAGAGGTGTGGAGTCAGAAGACAGAGGACAGGTTTGGGCAGGCACAACCTGAAGCCCTGTGGCTAAAAGAAAGACAATCAGAGCAGGGGCCAAGACAATGACAGGGCTTTGACTGACAGACAGTAAGGCTTGCTGTCCCCTCCCAAATTTAGTGGTTTCCCAGACTCCCTCACCTAAGCAAATAACACCACTATCTGTCCTCCCTATAGTTCCTCTCAAGGGCCCAAGGTCATCATCAAGTCCTTTCTTCTGTCCCTCCCTCCAACTCATCATCAAGTTCATCATTCAAGTTTTGAATCTCCACGTCTTCTCTCACTGTTCCTTGTTGTACCCTGAGTCCCAGCTTCAGCATGAACACCACCACAGCTGCCCTGACACAATAATGTCCTATCACTTTCCACTCTGCTTTTTGCAGTCTGTTCTTCAGAGGAGCCAGGGTGAGTTGTTTTTTTTTTTTTTGAGACAAGGTCTCGCTTTGTACTTCAGGCTAGCCCTGAGCTCACTATGTAGCTCAGGTAAGCCTCGAACTCAGCAATCCTACTGTCTCTGCCTCCTGAGTGCTGGGACTACAGGCGTGAGACACCACACCCAGCAAGGGTGAGCTTTTTAAACTATAAGGAGATAATATGTCTCTCCTGCATAGAGTCCTTCACCAGCTTGCCCTCCATTCCTAACAAATTCCAAACCTTTCACTCCAAGCTCCACGGCTCACCACAATCCAGCCTCCGTCTCCATTCCCAACCTCATCACCATTTCCCTTTGCTCTCTGTGCTCCCTACCAGAAACAACCCCATTCTAGAAACAGCCAATGCTGCTCTCTCCAAGATTCTGTCTTTGGGTTTTCTGCTTCTCATCTCCCTCCCAATCTTTTCTTTACTGGTTCCTTAATGTCATTTGGAACAGCTCAGATGTCGTTTTACCTGTTGACATCTTCACTGTCAGCCTTTCCAACTAGAATGTCATGTCCAGTAGAGCAAATATGTTGCTTGTTCACTAAGGGCATGTCCTAAACATGGATCTGTCTACACAAATAGACCCATCTCATCTCTCCATTGATATACAATATCCTTAGCACAGTACAGACACTCCACAGCTTCATGGGCAATAACAAATATTCTTATACGTGTAGAGTATGTGCATAACTTCCCTGAGCAGGGAGATACTGAGGATTCCTGGGACTCAGGAATGCATAGTTTGAATTTAAATAAATATTAACAAATTCCCTACAAAGTAACTGAAGCAGCTTCCACACCTATTTGAGATCTGTGAGAGTGAGCCCATTTCCTAATGTTGATGGTGTATTTTTTTTTGTTTCTTTTTTTTGTTTTGTTTTGTTTTGTTTTATTTTTCGGTTTTTTTGTTTTCTTTTGAGACAGGGTCTTGCTTTGTAGTTCAAGCTGGAACTGAGCTCACTCTGTAGCCCAGGCAAGCCTCGAACTCTGCAATCCTCCTGCCTCTACCTCTCAAGTGTTGGGATTACAGGCGTGAGCCACCACGCCCAGTTGATGGTGTATTTTACTGAGTTTTTGACAATCTTGCATGTGAAGGAATACTGTACCTCACTATTAACATAATTTGCACTTTCCTGGACTATTATGAAACCCAACAGTTATTGTTTCTTTATTTTCCACTAAATGATTAGCATGGTCTGTTCTGGTTACTAATTTTTGTGTAGAAATGATCTTCTTTGATTACTCTAAGAGTTTTGAAAGAGTTAGATTGCCTCCCTATCACCTAAAATAGAACACAACAGGTGCTACGCATGTACTATTTGTGTGCAGAATGACAACAGCAATGTGAAAAATTTATTACTGTGAAGTAGGTGAGCAAACAGATCCCTATCTGTCTCCCCAAGGGAGGATCCTCTCTTCATTTCCTTTCTATGGTTTTGAAGGGTTCCCAGAGAGACTCACCATCATCCATGGGATAGTCTAGGAAATCTTCTCCCTCCTCCTCTTTAGGCTGATCTCCACCTTCTGATTCCTCAGGCTCCTCGTCCACATTCTCATTATCAGACCGGTAGATGATGATAGATTCTGGGCGAGACTCTTTCCTCTTCTTTTTCTTGTGACCTATGGTGGATTCCCCATCCAGGGCCAGGGCAGCAGCCATGGCCCTCCTCAGAGAGCCCTGGTGGGGACTAGGGAGCTGGCCTTGGCCTTCCACTGGTACTGGTTCTTCCATTCCAGCTCTGATGTCTAGTTGTGCCTTACAAAGAGTCTAACTTGCTTAAGAAAGCTCACAATCCACACATCATACTGCTTCTTCCCTGGAGAGGGTGAGGCAAAAATGTTTCGACCTTGCTGAAACATAGGAAAGTAAAGCCCATCAACATAGAGTGAAGAGGTGACTTGCAAAATCATCCTCAACTTGGGCTGGAGGTTTAGCTCAGTGGTTCCAGCGCCTGCCTTGCAAGCGCAAGGTCCTGAGTTCAATCCCGGTAACCATATACAATGTTGGGCGTGGTGACTCACGCCCACCTGCAATCAATACCACATACCACAGTGCCGGGCATGGTGGCTCACGCCTGTAATCCCAGCACTTGGGAGGCAGAGGCAGGAGGATTGCTGAGTTCCAGGTTTGCCTGGGCTACATAGTGAGCTCAGGGCCAGCCTGAACTACAAAGT
>PVIC010042871.1:0-15626 GCA_004025085.1 Thryonomys swinderianus | reverse complement strand
TTTTTTTTTTTTTTTTTTTTGAGACAGGGTCTCGCTTTGTAGTTCAGGCTGGCACTGAGCTCACTATGTAGTCCAGGCAAGCCTTGAACTCTGCAGTCCTCCTGTCTCTGCCTCCCGAGTGCTGGGATTACAGGCGTGAGCTACCACACCCGGCTCAATTCTTATTCTTATAGGGCTGAATACAGTTTCTAGTTGCCTTGTTGCTGTTAGTTTGCTCTTTTTTTTTTTTTTTTTTTTTTTTTTTTTTTTTTTTTTTTTTTTTTTTTTTTTTTTGGAGGACAGGGTCTGGCTTTGTATTTCAGGCTGGCCCTGGGCTCACTATGTAGCCCAGGTAAGCCTTGAACTCAGCAATCCTCCTGACTCTGCCAGCAGAATGCTGGCAATATAGGCATGAGCCACCATGCCCCACCATTTGCTCTATTTTATATTTGTTTCTTCCATCTCTCTTTTTTCCCAGTCTTCACCAGTTTCTCAAGGGTGTGTGAAAGAACTCTAGCCATACTAAGCCACCTTTCTTTGATAAAGAAGCCAGACACCCTCATCTGAGGAAAGAAAGTCTCTATAATAAATGGTGCTGGCAAAACTAGTTTTTAATCTGCCAAAGGTTAAAGCTAGACCAAACATATCACCATGCATTAAATTGAAATCAAAGTAGATTAAAGATGTAAATATTAAAGCAGAAACACTAAACTTGCTGGGAGATAGGTTAGGTAGAACTCTTGGACACATTGGCATAGGGAAAGACTTTCTGAACAAAATCACACTATGAAAGGAACTAACTGAAAGAATTAAAAACTGGTATTTCATTTTATTAAAAAAGCTCTGTACAGCAAGAGAAACCACAACTAGAGCAAAAAGACCTTCCATGTGGGGAAGACAAAATACTATTATATAGACTATATAAAGAACCTTCCATGTGGGGAAGACAAAATACTATTATATAGACTATATAAAGAACTTTAAAAAATCAAATCCCTTAAATGAATAGGCATTTTTCAGATGAAATAATAAAAACAGTAAATAAACATGAAAAATTTCAATATTACTGATCATTTGAGAGATGCATGTTCTTTCACACCATAGAGAATGGCTTCTATCAACAAATCAACCAATAACAAATGATTGTGGTGCTATGGGAAAAAAGGAATCCTTCATTGTTGGGAGGAATGTAGACTGGTGCAACCACTGTGGAAATCAGTGTGGAGATTCCTAAAAAAAACTAGGATTAGAGGTTCCATTTGCCCCCAGAATTTCCCTGCTGGGTGTATTCATGAAATTCTTAAAAGTATCGTATCACAGTGACATATGTGCACCCATATTTATTGCTAAATCTTGGAAACAGCCCAAATGCTCATCAACTGGAGAATGGATAAAGAATTTTTTTTTTTTTTTTGAGACAGGGTCTCGCTTTGCAGTTCAGGCTGGCCCTGAGCTCACTCTGTAGCCTAGGCAAGCCTGGAACTCAGCAATCCTCCTGCCTCTGCCTCCTGAGTGCTGGGATTACAAGCGTGAGCCACCATACCCGGCACTGTGGTATGTGGTATTGATTGCTGATGGGCGTGAGTCACCATGCCCAGCATTGTATGTGGTTACTGGGGATCCAACTCAGGACCTTGTGTTTGTGAGGCAGGCGTCAGAACCACTGAGCTAAATCTCCGGCCCTGTGTTTTGTTGTTTTATAAAATGGAGTCATACCCAGCCATAAAGAATGATAAATTAGAGACATTTATAGCTAAATGCATATACCTGAGGCCATACTCATAAGTAAAATAAATAGTATACACATGTATAAATATTGTATCATTTCTCCAGTGTGAGAAACTGTATGCATAAAATGAGGTTCAAAATGTATAATAGGTATTGTGAAATAGGAAGAAAATCTTGAAAGGAGACGGGGAATTAGGAGGGGGCAGGAGAAAATAAAGAAAGAAAACATTTGAAGGTCAAAAGGAAAAAAATGGAAACAGAGCTTATGTATACAGAGTTGGAGGAACTGAAGGATCCCAGGGGAGCATGGAAAAATAAGAATCAAGATATGTCATGCACAGGTACAGATTCTCAATGATGAATATGATTATAGTGTGTACTTAAATTATACCAATAAACTCAATTAAAAATAAAAATAAAGGGAAACACTGCCACCATAGTTCTGTTAATATGCAGTATTTATAGCACTGGACTGAAAGCTACAAGAGGCTTAGAGAGCACCAGAAGAATGGATCCCTGTGTGGTTGGAAGCTCTGGAACTCAAGAAAAAAGTATGAATAATGTTACATTCTCTAGAGACATTTCCCCAAGAGTATCTAGTACCAAAAGTTTTTCTTAATTTTTCTCACTTACCATAACATCAAAATGAGCAGATTATTTCAATGAAGGATGTCAAGGAATGCATTAACCTATGTAGGGGAAGCAGGTTCAAGGTACAGTTTTCACTGAAGATACAAAACCAGGCTCAACTGTGGATGGTGATTGATTATGACCAGTAAACTGAAACTGCACTTTTTGCTGATCAATCATCCCTCCTTTGAGAAGTCATCATGTCCCATTTTCTTATATCATCTACTTCCCATGTTTCCTCAGTGACCAGAAGAGGCCAATTAGAACAGCTTACCCAAATCCGAATCACAGTGAGTCATTGGCAGCAGACCATGTGTGAAAGTTATCAGTGAAAGTATTTTCCAGAGCTGCATATACTATTTTCTTCGATATGGAAAGTAGATATTCCTGAAATGAAATAAATATGAGTAAAGGAAAGCTAAAATGGAGGTAAGAAGAGGACAAAGGAGGAAGACAAGAGAAGACGAGAGGAGAAAATCATTTGAGAAATCAGCTATATCTGATTCTAAATCTATCTTTAGCCCTTTGATGCCAATATTTTAAAGTCTGTTTTAATTTGGAATTCTCTCCCTTGAAATTTTGAATGTCCCCTCAGTACAGAAAATTGGAAGTACAAGGAAGTACGGATATTGACTTAACCTTCACAAATTTTTCGGAGCACAGCCAGAATATCATCGTACATCAAGCCAAACCAGAAGCCAGCTTGGCTATAGTATAGAAACGTATTGTTCCTAGGCTCCTGAAATGATCTCACCACTGTTATTTAGGGTCATCCCTATAGTGGTCTCTTATGTCATTAGGATCACGATATAAGATGTAACAGGCAAGGAAATACTTTTCTTGGTGACTTGACCACAGAGCCCAAGATAGTAGTCACCTTGTCAAGGAAAAGACCTAGCAAGAATAAACAGGATTATTATCTATAGCTAGCCCTCAATGACTTTTGCTAGAATACTGGAGTTGAGATCACTGTTGTAGAAAACATTTCAGTGAGCCTGGTTTAGTGCTCACAATCTGTGTGCTGTGCAGAAATTCCCCATTGTCTCCTATTGCAAACAAGAAATACTTTACATCTATCTTGAAGAGTGTACAATTTGAGGAAGTAGATCCTTTGCAGTTTCTTTTTGTGGTGGCCGGTGACTCCAACTATTTACCCACAGGTAGTTATAGAATGGGAAGACATGTATAAAAAGCATACAATAATAAGTGGGAGTCCTGAGTTGTGAGTATCAAAGGAAGCCTGAGGAAAAATGCAACTCTTTACTTATTTGGAATAAGATGATGAATAGTATTTACTTGTCAGAGTTTTTAACTAAAAAGCCACAGGACAGAAAAGGAGGGGACTGCAGAGCAGAGGTAAAAGATTTCCTAGATCAGGGTCCCTTTGTGCCTAACCACTTGATCAAGATTAGTCCAGTGAAATTTTTACTTAATAAGCATGTTGTGCGGCTCATCTGGAAACAAGAGTCTTGTACACATTGACTTTTAACAGCTCCATGAAGGAATTGATCGCAGATACTCTCTAGTTTTAACCTCAGAGCATGTGGTGGGCCTCGTTAAATGCATTCTTTGTCAGTATCTCTCATCCATCCATAATGCAGGGCACATGTTTTAAGTCCTAACTGGGTAATTTGGAGTCAATAGTTAGGAGAGCAAGAGAAGAAAACTCATGTTATACTTTTTAACCACTATTGTTTAACATTTAGAGCAAAAGCTTTACAGCAATCACACCTTTGGTGTGTTTCATGTAAATGGCTAGAGGTGATTTCTTCTATGATAGTTTATTCCCCATGGGGGAAAGTAGTTTTCACTGGCCAGGGCTTTGAAAAGTTATTTGCTATCTGTGGTTATTGTGAGATCGATAGTGAAGGAGAGGATGCTGGTCTATACTATATTCTAAGTCATACACTGCCGAAGAGTCTATACATATTAATTTGACATAAGCACAATATTTCCACGTTGTCTTTTACTCACAGAAGACATGCCAGTGTAGTCATGTATGTGAAAGCATACTGTCTCCTGGAAGGCAGTCTGGAGGTATGATTGATATTGTCCTCAGTCAGGTCTGAACATCCTGCTATTCCCACCTCACTGATCTGTGACCGTTGCCTGTCTCCGCTGAGTTCCTAGTGCACCAACTTTCTTTTCAGATATCCCAGCTCCTTTCCATCAATTCTAATTCTTCATATTTCCTCCATATTTCCTCCAAATACCTCATATTTCCTGGTTGAAGCCCCACAAAGTACTTTCTATGTTCATTTCATTAATTGGCATATCAAGTCCATTTTTTTCAGTTTAATATATTCATATTTTAAGAGATAGCCTCATAGTCTCCCAATATAAAAATTTAAACTAGTCATGTTATATTACATGAGAAGCCTGAGTGGTAAAGACTATTTTATGTTAGTATGACTATAACCTGCTCAAGGAGAAGTCAAGACTGTGAACTGGGCTCCTTGAGGTCTAGCCTGTGCACCATACTTGTCACACTCATGCAGCACAAAAGGACAAATTCAGGCCCCCAGACTTTGCTTGAAGACTTATATCCTTTTTGAATCTTAAGCACACAATATTTTGTTGTTCAGCGATGTTGACTTAATTATAAATCCCACTTTGTAATCTCTTAAAAACAATTTAGTACTCTAGTAGGTATCCCATAAGAGGCGTCAGGGCCACTTTATGAGCAGTACGTGGGATGTCAGGGAAAACCATTATGTCAGCATTTAAAAAACGTGTGCATTTTACCTGAAATAATAAAGGATTTGTGCAAGTGTAAAGATGACTTTTTCCTCTTTTCCTACTTGAAGATCAAATGATATTTTCTTGTCTTCATTTACATGCTATCTTTCATTCAATGAACCAATAAGGCAAACTCAACTTGCTCACAGTTGTAGGGAATGGTTAGTGGATTCACCTACCACTTTGTTTCAGCTGTTTTTATTTTCCATGAAAAATTTTTATAATGTGGAAAGGTAGCACTTTTAAAAAGCAGACATTTGCTGTGGTCCTCTTTTATAAACTATAGCAGACAAAAGATGAAATCAGCCTCTCTATCTAGGTTTGACCAGGTCCCCACCTAGGTAGTGAGCAGAAGAAAGGGCTTATTGAAGCAGTGTTTCTCTGACATGGGACTGAGTTGTAACTGAAAGCATAGAAAAAAAAAAAAACATCCTGGAAACACCGAGGTCTACTGAACCATGCACTCTAAGCAGCCAGAAAAATTGCAAGTCTCTTATTTCAAAGGTATTGGGAAACTTTCAAGTGTAAATGCCAACATGTTAGGACCCTGAGTTGAAAGAGAGAGGCATTGTTTTCATTTTTTATTTTCAAAGGGGAATACTGTTTCCTGAAATCACCATGAGAACACCATTTTGAGTGGAAGTAGCTTCCATTTAAAGATCTCTGAAACCAAGACAAAGTATATAAAGATGATTGTGACACTAGAAAGCCCCTTCATCCCCCAGGGTCTGTCAGTCATCATATTCCAATGCCCATTCTATCCCAGCTGTATAAATTGGCCCCAGGGTGCAGTATTTGACACAGAAATCTTCAGTCCCAGAGTATTTCTCTCAACCCAATTTTCCTTAAAATTGGTCTGGCCATTAAGTTGAAGACAGAAAATATAACCTTAGTGAGGGAGATACATTTGTAGAGACATCTGCCACTCAAAGCAGCTGTATTTCCACAGGCAAACGTGCCTTCCATAAAGCCCTGAAATGCCCATAAAAGAACACCTAAGCACCACATTTTGGAGAGAGACTGTTAGAGATCAGTGCATAGAACTGGCAATGGATTTCTTCATTTTAGCAAATTGGGAGCTGCTCCCTGAGGCCCTCACTCACACAGCTTTAAAGTTTTCACTGAGTTTCAAAAACAAAGGGAATGATGTTGTGGGTCAGTGGCTACACTAGTATATCACTTATTTAAAGAGGCTTACTACAAAAACCCCTTAAAAACCTATAAAATATACATAGCGTAAAAGGGTTCGCACCTTTTGGAAATCTAGGCATAGACATGATTCTCCGCTAATGGATGTCCTTGAGCAACTTTGGGTATTTAGTAACTCACCCTCCCTTTTACTGCTCTCACGCCTTGGGGAGGAATTGTTCTTGGCTGTGGCTGGTATTCTGAGTAGTCAGGAAATCATCAGGAACACATTGAAAACAGAAACTCAACAAAACAATATTTGTCACATTTCTAAATTAATTACTTTAGAAGGATGATTTGCCCCATATAATGAACTTTACCACCAACAGTGTTGTTAAAGTTTATACTAGTCCCCAACCCAGCTATTTGAACTGTAAAGGTATTTAAGTCTTCATTATTTTAAAATATACCTTGGATGTTTCACTTAAGGGTTAGTGATTTGTTTTCAATTTTCAGTGGTTCTGAAATCTAAAAAGAAAGAGACAGAAAAAAATCATCTCAAACTTTTAAATCAAAGATCTAGAGTATACAGAGAGTTGGCAAGTTTTACTGATAAAGTAGTATTTAAGCAGAGACCGAGTGAATATAGAGTGGGAAATGTTTACTATTGGAGGGAGTCTTTTGACCACAGAGACCAACAGGTTCAAAGTCTAAGATGGTACCATATTCCTCATGTGGGAGGAATGATGAGCAGGGTATTACACCTAAAAGGTATAGAAACGGGGTAGATCCCATAGGGCTCTGAAGGCGCTGGCAGAAATTTGCATTTTACTTTGTGAGAGGAGGAAACAAATAGAGAGGCTTTGAGCAAGGAAGAGCACAATCTGATTTAGAATGTCAAAGACTCTCCGGGCGTGGTGGCTCATGCCTGCAATCCCAGCACTTGGGAGTCAGAGACAGGAGGATTGCTGAGTTCGAGGCTTGCCTGGGCTACATAGTGAGCTCAGGACCAGCCTGAACCACAAAGTGAGACCCTGTCTCAAAAACAAAACAAAACAAAACAAGAATGTCAAAGAATCACTGGCTTTCTACTCTGAAGGATAGACGCTAGAGAAAAATGGTAGAAGCACAGCAACAGGGTAAGAAACGATCAAAATGAATCTATACAACGCATACTGATGGCTTTCATTGGGTTTTAGCAGGGAAATTTGATGACAGATGGTTACTTTCTTGATTATTTCAAAATTACAACCATTAAGAGTAAGAACCTATAAATAAACCAATATTTTAAAGATGGCCCTGTTCTTTAGGGGTGTTAATGACACTTTAAAAATTATTAGTAGTATATATTTACAATGCATAATATTACATTCATCAAGAGGAATTGGTATATATACATTTTTTATTTTTATTTATTTATTTATTTTTTTGAGACAGGGTCTCGCTTTGTAGTTCAGGCTGGCTCTGAGCTCACTATGGTGCCCAGGCAAGCTGCCGTGAACTCAGCAATCCTCCTGTCTCTGCCTCCCGAGTGCTGGGATTTGGTCTATATATATATATATATATATATATATATATATATATATACACACACACACACACACACACATATATATATATATGTATATATATATGTATGTGTGTGTATGTAGATATAGATATAGATATAGATGATTCTTTTTACTTCTGTCCTTTCTCTGTCCCTGTCTCCCCCCATTACCAGATTTCCTTCTGATTCACTGGAATGCCAATTATTTTTGTTATGCAATTTAGCTGGCATTCTTTAGATAGGAAAGTGCAGTACATTGAAAGTCCTGGGGAAAATATAGAAACAAGATGCCAGTGTTCAAAACCTCTAATGAAAAAGCTTAGAGAGATTCTCCCTCTGGGTATAGATGGCAGCTTGAAACTGGATTGAGGAGCAGACGTTCCTCAGAGAGAGAACAGCCTATGTGTGTAAGTGGTGAATGTACTGGAGAAAATTTGAATTAGTTGAAATTAAATTGAATGAAGATATGCCAGGGAATTTATGACTTTTTATCATCAAATTAGCTGATGATCCTGACACAGGAGAATTAAGGCTTAACTTCCCACCTGAAACGCGAGTTCTTGTTCTCTAAAAATTGAAGAATGAATTTTAGGAACGATGAAGGTTTGAGTAGGAAAATTTTATTGAGAGAGAAAGTTTTTGCTTGAGAGACAGAAGGGGGAACCCAGAAAGTGGGTAGCCCACCTACTTTACTTTTCAGAGGGCTTTTATGGAGCAAAGCCCTGAGGTGAGACGGGTCCAAAGTGGGACAAAATTACAGTCAAACAGTAACAAATACAGTAGTTTAGATAACATTGGTACAATGTGAAATCATACAAAATAGACAAAGCCATGATCAATAATATTACAAGTATAATTGCTTAGTTAACATTGATGGGGATCCAATGAGAAACTAAGTCACATAACAATCGAACAAGAATTTTTGACTTAAACTCTTCTTCTGGGGTGGGGAGGTGGGTTAAAGTCTCAGCCCTCCACCCCAGGAGGTTGGCTCCTTCTTTAGAATATCTGGCAGCTGCCTGTTTGGAATATCAATCACAGCTATTTATTCTACATGGGTAGGGTAGCTTTTTTCCTCTGGCCATGCTAACCTCCAAATAGGCCTATCTACCTGGCTATCACATATCTAGCTAGCTTTTCTACCTACAATAATCCCAATAGTGTACATACTGTGTGTTATAAAATCTGTTCTTCCTAAATCAATCAATGTATTGTTAATTATTTACTTAAGGATTATATGGCTTAACTGTTGGAAAGTAAGGGGTAACACTAAAGAGTGCTATAAGTTTTCATTTGAAGAGTTATGTATTGGGTGCAACCTCTTGTTTAACAGGAATGAGGGAATTTGCTAATTTCTGTGAACTCACATTACCAAAAATTGAAAAATTAGGGTAACAATAATGATTCCTTCCCCTTACACTTTGTGAGAATTAAAGGGATTCACATGGTTTTGGCATTGTGCACAACAATGTGCAATGAGGTCAGTTTCCAATAAGTAGGAATCATCATGAGGACAATATGTATAAAGAAAAACATAGTGTCTTAGTGGACAATATGGTTTTAGCAGCCATGCTCCATGTAGGTCTAAGAATGAAGAAAACCTACTGATCTCCTACCCATAGAAAAATCTAACATACAAAGGGAAAAACAGTAAGAGTTCAAACTGTGGCTTTTTTTCTGCCTGGATTTTCTTCCTTCCCCGACAACTTTTTCTGTGCACACAACTTGAGTGGCAGTATTGGATTAATTTAGTGTCTCCCTCGAGTTCCACTTCTCATTAGAATCTAGATGCTATCCAGCGAGAGTCTGCTGAGTTAATTGGTAAGCAGGTGGAAGACCTAGAGGAATAATAAAATACTTGCTATTGTGAGACTCTTTTGGGAACTCTGTAGTGCTCACTTGGGGATCATCCTTTGTGCTAATTGTGCACTTTCAGTGGACATCTCATAGAAGTCCTGCTGCACTGGACTGTGTGGCATTTGTTGAACTCAACTCTTTGAATTCAGTTTGATGTCAGTCCTGTTCTGCCTGTGCCTCTTGCTTTCTCCTTCTGCTGCCTGCCTGAAGCATCATCTAGTTCCTTTCATGCCTTTCTCTCTTTCATTATCCATCTGCTTGTCTCTCACTTTTCCACATGGTAGTTCATCTCTACACATTCCTGTGACATCTTCCTGGGAGATCCTCAGTGGTCCCTGTCAGTGTTACTTAGTGGCTTTGCAGAGCGCCCCTGAGTGTTTCTATCAAAGGACCAATTAACTCCCTGCAGCCCCTCACCAAACCATAGCCCAGTGCCATGCTGTTCCCTGCTAGTTTAGACAGCAGGGAACTAATTGTTCCCTTAGTCAGTGTGTAGTAAACTCTTTTTATGATGCTCATAGGTTCACACCCTACTCTTAAAAGAACCTATTTTTACTAACTTCTCTGCTGATTACCACCCTGCCTGTAATCCACTCTTATGGCACGAAAGGTGCTGTCAATGCAGCTCCAGGCAAAGAGGGATAATGTAGTGTATTTTGACACCTTTAAGTGGGAGCTCTAGCTTCCTTCTATAATAGAGACAGCCAGCATTATTATTTTTTAAGGAGAAAGATGTCACTTCGTGGCTGAGTTTGTGTTCACTACTGTGCAAATTTGGGAGGCCATCATTTCCTATTTTCCTCAGATGTATCCTCAAGAAATGCATAGAGTGGGTCTAGCCACACCTTCAGGCCTACAAGCCTTGGAAAATGTATGCATTCTACAAAGGCTGCAATTTACAGAGTGTTTTCATACTTGCTTGTGCATTTGTTAGGCTGTCATTAACAACTGTTTGCATTGTGAAAAAGTTTTGGAAGTATTCATGAAAAACAGTAAGAGTAGGCAACATATATTTCAAACAGTATCTTCAATACCTGTGAAAAATTATTTCCATTCTTGATATTGTGGAGCTAAATATGTCCAGTAAATGGTTATTTTATTTCATAAAGTCTAATTGTTGATTTGCTGGTTCTACGTGGACAGTGTACATTCTATATTCAGAGCAGCAATGAGCATTTTTCTAGCAGGATCCAGTGTACTGTGGATGTACAATAATAATAAGACACCATTACTACAGTAATTGAAAAATAAAGTCAAATTTTGAATGGTTTATAAGGTGATGATGTTGAAACATGAAGACATTTTCTAATATGAATAAAGGAACGTACCTTCCCACTTCAGGCTCCTCCTCCTTTTCTCATTTTTTTTGTCCTTTCTTCTATAACTTAAGTTGGACAATTGAACTTGTAATAGTTCCAGCTTTAATTCTTTCTGTAAAATTCAGCTTCACTTCTAAATCTGATATCTCCCACTGTAGTATAAGCATCCATTCTTTCCAAGAGGGTAAACTGTCCTCAATCTTCCCTCTGTAGACTTTCCAAACCTTTTATTTTCCCTGTAACTGGAACCCACTAGCATGAATCCTAAATGCCTATAGAATAACATTTAGCTCTAAGTACAAAAATCAAGATCTGTTGGATGTTCACACTATCATTCTTAGTAGTATCACTTCTTGTGAGACACAAACCCCTCCATTTCCTACAAGTATTCTTGGAGATTATTATATATCTCTGTACATACTCTGTTTTACATCATTTTACTTACATGCCAACATAGCCAGAAGTCAGCTTCTATTTATCGCTCCATTACCTGATAATCATTCTCAAGGACTTTTACATATACATCTTCTTTCTTTTCCTATTAAATTATATACTAATGTTTATCCCTAGCCTTATTTACAAAACACTTTTTAATTTTGCTGTACCTAGTGTGAAACTAAATTCATAATAGCCACAGATGAGTGGTTCTTAACTCTCACTTTTCATTGACTCTTTTTTTATTAATTTTTATCTTTATTGGTACATTGTATATATACATCACGATCATACTCTGTATTGGGAATTTGTACCAGTATATGACACAATTTAATTTTCATTTTCCCCAAAATTTTTATTGACTCTTTTATGTCACTGTTTCTTTCCATATCCATGGGGAAAATTTCCCTAAGTTTTTTTTTTTTTTCAGTATGGAAGATTAAACCCAGAGCTTTTACACTGAGTTACATTCCTAGGTCTTTTTAATGACTTTTTTAAAATTTGGAGACAGGGCCTTACTAAGTCACTACCTTGCCCAAGGTGGAGTCAAACTTATTGATCCTTCTGCTTCAGCCTCTCAGAGTGCTTTGATTATAGTCATGTGCCACTGTGCTTTGATACTAGCTAGATTTTAGAAATTATAAAATTGTAGTTTTTTTTTTAGCTGGTGGAGAGTGCTACACTCATTGAGAAATCAAATTTGTCTTGGCATAGTTAAATAAAATAATAACATGATTATTACTATATTTCACATTTTCATTATTAACAAAAGTGGTCATGACTACTGTACTACTGCTTCTGGAGGTGATCTTGCTATTCTTTCCACTTTTACAGAAAAGTTTTAAATAAATTTTAAACAGTTGGAAAATTTTTCCAATTTTAAGAAAATATTTAATCTGTGCACCACAGAAAATTTTACTTGTGTGCTTGTGTCTTCACAGTACTATATACAACCGTGAAAGAGTTCAAAAGGTGATAAGTAACAACTTGTTAAACATCCCTTAGAAACATTCTATTCATGCAGTGAACAGCCTAACACAGTCAGTAGATAAAAGAACTCAGCCTAGAACTAAGGTCTCCCAATCTAAATGAGAATTGTACTCCCTTATACTGAGTGGTTCATCAAGTTGCTAAACATTTGTATTACATTGATAGATAAGATAGATAGATGATAGATAGATAGATAGATAGATAGATAGATAGATAGATAGATAGATAGATGAATCTTATTTGGGAATAATAACTGATGGTTAGTAAATACTAAAATGTAGTTGTTATGTCAGGTCCTGTGGAGCAGTTTCTAACTTCACTGTATCGTAGATGGGTAGAACAATCAGTCTTTACTTATGTCTTTTGCTATTAAATGAATTGTGTAGAAACACATGGTGCTTTAACAGTGTAGCAGCACTGCCCTTCATGTTCCTTTTCCTGTCAAATGGCATTAATGATTGATTCTGTTAATATAAGTACATTTTAAAATACCAGTGTATAAAATAAAAATATGAGTGGTACAGACAAGAAAGATCAAAGAACATACAGAATGTAGTCTTAGAATTATAACTAGTGTTTATGTTACCACTGAAGTATTCTTAGCTGTTGACAAGAAGAATGTGTAAAAAGCAACATTGGTATTTCCAGAATGATGGTTTTGGACATAACTTTTTAAAAAGTTTTCCTTGGAAAATAATACTTTAAACTTACTCTTTACATATTTGTATCATGCACAATATGTTTTCTGTTAACTCAGAATCCCTTCATCTTCTCATAATCAGCTTCTGCACCCTTTTACCCATCAAGCAAATTATCTTTCACATTTCAGAACTCAGCTGAGATGCCATTTTCCAATTCTTTGTTCCTCCACCTCTATCTCCACCCCTTAAAAATAAATCAATTCACAAAGCTACTTCCATAACTTGCTTATGTCCCTAAAACTTTATTTACTGCCTGTGTTTTAATTTATTTGTTTACTTGTCTGTCTTCTTCTGGCTTACTTTATTGATATGTTCTCTACCCCAAGTTCTCAATCTGTTTTAGTATATTTTAACTGTTCAAAGCTATATTTGTTTATTAATTGTATTAATTTTTCAAGTTACTTATGAATTGTGTTATAGTAGTTGAATGGGAACAGATAAATAATGCCAAGACCATAAATTCTATATGAATGAGGATTCAAATAATAAATTAAAGAATAAAATTAGCACTTATAAACAAAGATTCTTAAAAGAAGAACATTTCCTAGAAGAGAAATATAGAAATCTTTGCTAATTTCTGTCATCTATGTAAAGAAATAGAATGGCATAAACTAGAAAACTTTTGACCTTTTTTTTTTTTCTGTAGAAAACCAAAAGCTGTAAAACAGAGGTCAGAGAAAGTCATAAAATGGTACGTGATAGTTAAGGTTTGAAATAGGATGACCTTTAGGATCAGCTAAATTTGGTTTCTAATTCCAGTTAAGAAGTTCAACATGTGCCGCATTTATACCTTTAGTTTCTCACACCAGAGAAATGATTCAGTATTTACATATATGTCCTATTTATTTCACTTACTAGTAAGGCCTCAAGGTGCATACACTAAGCTATAAATGTCTCCAGTTTGTCCATCTTTATGACTAGTACTGTTTTGTACTGGATTTTTTTTTTTTTTTTTTTTTTTAGACAGGGTCTTGCTGTGTAGTTCAGGCTGGCCCTGAGCTCACTATGTAGCCCAGGTAAGACTTGAACTCTTGGCAATCCTCCTGCCTCTGCCTCCTGAGTGCTAGGATTAGAGGGGTGAGCCACCACACTTGGCATTGTGGTATGTTGTACTGATCGCTGATGGGCGTGAGTCACCATGCCTGATATTATTATATGTGGTAAATGGGACTGAACATAGGACCTTGTGCTTTCCAGGTAGGTGCCAGAACCAGTGAGCTAAATCTCTGGACTTAGTATTGTTTTATGTATTTTTTTAAAAGCCCACATTTTCTTGGTCCAGCCATCAGTTGATGGGCTTAAATATATAATATTTATTGTGAAATAGGAAGAAATGTCCAAAGGGGAAGGGGAACTAGGAAGGTCAAAAGAAAGAAGGGAAAAAAATCATTAAAGGTAAGGGAAAAAAATAGAAGCAAAACTAAAGTATATAGAAGGAGGTGTTGAAGGGAAGGCACAAGAATGAGAAAAAAAAAGAATGAAGACGTATCATGTACAGGTACAAACTCTCTATGATGAATACGATCATAGGTTGTACCTAAAATGTGTCAATAAACTTCATTTAAAAAAGAAATTCAGCTAGGCGTGGTGGCTCACGCCTGTAATCCCAGTACCCGGGAGGCAGAGACAGGAGGATTGCTGAGTTTGAGGCTTGCCTGGGCTACATAGTGAGCTCAGGGCCAGCCTGGACTACAAAGCAAGACCCTGTCTCAAAAAAATAAAATAAGATAAATAAATAAATAGAAAGAAATTCAACATGTGGCTTGAGGAAGTAAACTAATCTTTTCTTAAGCTTGGTTTCCTTATGCAGATAATATAACTTGCCTGTGAGGGCTGCTAAAAAGTTAAGATGCCCTAAGAATGGATGTTAAATGTAACTGTTCAACATATGTTCACTTGATGTCATTAGAGAAGATCTGATTTTTGTTAATGAAGGCATTACAATAGCATGATCATCTTAGTTTAATTTAGAAAAAATCCTAAGTTCCAAATGTATGGAAACATATTAAAGATATTGAGATAGATTATATTAAAAATGTTATCACTGGCCAGGCGTGGTGGCTCACTCCTGTAATCCCACCACTTGGGAGGCAGAGACAGGAGGATTGCTGAGTTCGAGGCTTGCCTGGGCTACACAGTGAGCTCAGGGCCAGCCTGAACTGTAAAGTAAGACCTTGTCTCAAAAAAAATAAAATGTTATCACTGAATATTTGTACATATACTGAATACTTCATTTTCTCGCCGTATATCAATTTATCATCACATGGAAGTGTTTTTTCTATGTCATAAAATTATTTTTCTAACAGTGAGTTAAATATGCAATAAAACAACATTGAGCTATATATTTTTTTTATTTTTGTTTGTTTGTTTTTTGGAGACAGGGTCTCGCTTTGTAGTTCATGCTGGCCCTGAGCTCACTATGCAGCCCAGGCACGCCTCGAACTCAGCAATCCTCCTGTCTCTGCCTCCCGAGTGCTGGGATTACAGGCATGAGCCACCATGCCCAGCATTGATCTTTTTTTTTTTTTTTTTGCTTTTTGAGACAGGGTCTCGCTTTGTAGTTCAGGCTGG
>PVIC010042870.1:0-15641 GCA_004025085.1 Thryonomys swinderianus | reverse complement strand
GAGAATCAGTAGAGAGAGACCTCACATTAGAGAATTTTCCACATTGAACACCAAAGACCACACAACTCAGATGATCTTCAGCTACTTCTTTGCTTTGGGACAAGAGACACAGACAGGGCTTGTCCTAGTCACTTTCTTCTTCACTGAGACACAGTAACAGACACTCACAACTTAGAGGAGAGGTTTACTTTGGCTGACAGTTTCAGAAGTTTTGGTTCATGGTCAGCAGGCTGAAACGCAGAAATGGCCTGGTGGAAGGGACCGCCATGGAGGAAAACTGATCACATCATGGTGGACAGGAAGCAGAGAGAGAAAAGAGGACAGTGAGAGAGATATGTCCTTTTAGGTCACACCCCCAGCGACCCACCTCCAACCAGGCCTTGTTTCCCAACAGCACATTCAGCTATAAATTCATCAATGGTTTAATCCACTAATGAGTAGGTTCCCCTATAATCCAATTACCTCTCAACACATGAAGTTTTTGTGGAATGTTCCAGATCCAAACCATACCAGAAACACTAATGTATTTTTATACAGCTGTCAAGGTCAATGTTTGGTAGTTGTCATGAATCAATTATTTGCAGATATTATATTGAGAAACCTCATTTTGGAAGCCTGATATTAAATATTATAAAACAAAACAATGTAGACAGTATGGAATCTACTGCATCAGACAGAGATACTGGAAACTTCTTTGTATCCATCAAGGGACTATAACACATGGGGCCTGCCATGGAAACTTTGGACTCCTTAATGATTGTCATTGTAAAGGATTCTTTGCTGTGGAAATGAAATCCAAAGGATGTCAACACATATATCAACAGTGATTGAAAACCAGGTGACCTCAGGGAAAAAGACATTACTTGTGATAGTTTAATCAATGATTGTTTCAAAGGCTCTTAGACTTCAGTTTTAAACAAACAACTCCTGTCAGGTAGCAGTGGAGAAATCATATTTTCTTTTGAGAACTTAGTCATGAAGTACAAGGGCCAGTGGGGGAGAAAGAACAAACTCCTATAGTATATGTTCAGATTACATAATGGCATAAAGGCTTGACCTCTCTTCGCACTCCATCCACATGAAGAATAATTGCTCAGAACTTTATTGTTCAAACAGAATCATAACAATAAATTTTAGTCATATAGCTATTTGTGTGTATCTTCAAGACCCTCACCTACTCTCCTGTCTGATCTTGTTAATATTATGAGGGACAGACAGGCAAGATTTTAAAAATGAGCCCAAAGAACTTCCAAACAATTAATTGACTAATCTTTAGCTCAGTCTGAACAAGTTAGTTACAGAGCCCAGACAGAGCTTAGAAGGTTTAAAGTCTATTCCAGGGTTTATGTTGCCAGAATATCCAATATCCATCTTTCCACGTGAGTTAAATTTTTATTTCATTTCACTTGAACTGCATTTTTAAAAAAGTGATGAAAAAGCATGTAATTCAACCACAGACAAGTATTACACCCATAGAGTGTTCAAGATTTTAGTTTGGAAGCTATTTTAAAGTAATCTAGGTATAGATTATAAATTTGAGCTTACTGTCCAGCGGACAACACAAGAAAACAAGAAACTTAGGCTTTTCTAGGTGAAGAATGAAACAACTGTTGTATCAGCTTATTTCCATTTTTTTTTACTTTATAAAATAGTGTTATGCTGGTACTATGTGTCGTGCACTGTGCTGACATCACATAGATGAAAAAGTGTGGTTCTTTCTCTCCAAAATCTCTAGGAAATAAATATATATGTGAAGAGTCAAATCCCATGAAAGAGATTATTTCATTTCCAGGGGGAAAGAAACGTGCATAAAAAGCAAGAGGACTAGAAAGAAAAAAGCTGTAAAGCCTGCCTGAGAAGGGATGAGAAGTTACACCAAGAGGAATGTGACTTTAGAAGTTGACCTTTGCTTGCCCTTGTGGAACTTACCACATAAGGAGCAAATGCCTGTTCACAAATACACAGTGTTTAGAAATTCCCTCTGTGTTGGAGGGAGGGCGGTGATGCTGTGGCACGTGAGGAATGGTGGCAATGCTGAGACCTGAGCTGGCCCCTGTAGCATCAGCAAAAGCTCATCAGGATCTTGCTAAAATCAAGGGAGACCAAGTGTAGCTCAGTACAAAGGCCTTGATTTCAATTCTCAATGCTGCAATAAAAAAATTAAATTAGATTAAATTAAAAAATAAAGTATCTAGGGTCAGGGATTTAGCTCATTGATACTGTGCCTGCCTGGCAAGCACAAGGTCCTGAATTTGATCCCTAGTACTGGGGTGGGGGGGAAACTATCAAGTAGAGAATGGAGAGAACCACTGGAGAAAGATGGGAAGACAGAAGCAAAGTCACAAAGCCATGACTGACCAGAATAACTGGGATTGGGAAATAGTGAAGCATGAAGTTCGGAAACAGAATCTGTGATTCCATCAAATAAATACAAGAGAGGAGGCAGGACGGTGCATTTGGGTGGTGTTTAGTGAGTTCATGGCAGAAAAGTAAGATCCTAAATCATCACAGTGATGAAGGTGAAAACATTGGGCATTTCTGAAGGTTTCAGTGTAGAACTATGGGATCTAGGAAACTTTCAATGTGAAGTATGAGAGGAGAGGATTTAGATGGCTTAGAAATTTCTAGTTTCAAAGCTAGACCTATCTCTTTCACCATGCACAAAACTAAATTCACAATGGATACAAGACTTAAACATTAAAACAGAAACAATAAGCCTGCTGGTAAACAGGTTAGGCAAAACTCTTGGAGACATTGGCTTAGGCAGAGACTTTATGAATAAAACCTCTACAGCATAAGAACTAGCAGAAAGAATCAACAAATGGGATCTCATCCTACCAAAAAGCTTTTGCACAGCAAAAGAAGTCAATGGCACTGCTAAAAGACAACCAACAACATGGGAAAAAAGTCTTTATTAGCTGTATATCAGACAAAGGGCTATTATCTAAAATATATAAAGAACTTAAACAGATCAGCCTCCCCAAGTTCAAAGACCCAACTCAAAAATGGGCATCTGAAATGAACAGACACTTCTCAGAGACAGAAGTCAAAGCAGCTAAGAAGCATATGAAGAAATGCTCAACATCACTGGTCATTCGAGGGATGCAAATGAAAACAACACTGAGATTTCATCCCACTCTACAAAGAATAGCCGCAATTACAAAATCAACCAATGATAAATGCTGGAATGGCTGTGGGGAGAAAGGAACCCTTCTCCACTGTTGGTGGGATTGCAGACTTGTGCAACCATTGTGGAGATCCGTGTGGAGATTTCTCAGAAAACTAGGACTAGGGGTCCCATTTGAACCTGCTATCCTCCTGCTAGGAATATACCCAAAAGAATTTAAAACATTACATTGGAAAGACAGATGTACACCCTTGTTCATAGCAGCTCAGTTTGTGATCTCAGTCTTGGAAACAACCCAAAAGTCCATCAACTGGAGACTGGATAAAGAAGATGTGGGTTTTTTTTTTTAAATAAAATGGAGTATTATTCTGCCATAAAGAATGACAAGATTGATTCATTTATGTGCAAATGGATACGCCTGGAGGACACACTAATAAGTGAAATAAATAGATCACAGATAGGCAAATACCGGATCTTCTTTTTGATATGAACACCTGTAGATGCAAATGACCTCTAGAAAGTATGACAGTTTTTGTAGAATGGCAAGTTTCCAAAGGAAATTTGGTGTGGGAAAGTAATGAGGGGAAGGAATAAATATGATTCTGAAAAAAAAATAAAAGAGCATGTATATAGGAGGTGGGGAGGTGTGGGTGGGTAGGGATATGAGTAAAAATGAGAATTAACTTGTGTCCTATCTTGGTACAAATTCCCCAATGTTATGTGTGATTGTGAGATGTATATAAATTGTACCAATAAAGAATTTTTTAAAAAACATTTTAAAAAAGAAGTTTCTAGTTTCATTTGCTGAGACGATGGAGAAACATTTGCTGAGAAAAATAGAGAGGAATGGTTTGGGGTGTGCTAGGTAGAATAGTGACATCCAAAATTCCAATCCTTGGAGACTAAGATCAGCACATATCACTTCAAAATAGACTGTGGGAAACAGAATATGTACCCCAGATATGCTTTTTGCATAAGGATTTTTATATGCTTTTTTACAAAATTTGAACCTTTATTGGTACATTATATATACACATTGTATTTTGATATGTTTTTTGAGTACCATCAGGTACAAAAAGAGCCATGAGAACATCATAAATTACTTTCCTATGGTAAATTAATATTTTATAAGGAAAATAATCATTTATAAGAGAGCATCTCCCTCTCTGTGTGAAGAAAAGATGGTACTAATCCATAGGAAATACTGGAGAAGACGCCAATTCACACACGTATAGCAATTGAAATGAACTGTATTTTTTCCCGGTCACAGTCTCACAACTTGCCTCCCCCACTCCTTTCTTCATTTGTTTAACTGAAACCAAATTCTAACCTGCCTAAGTTTACTCATTTTCCTGAGTTTCTCCCGTATATAAATGAAATGTACACATTAATAAACTCCTATTTATTTTTCTCTTGTTATTTTGTTTTAGTGACCAGTTCTCAGCCAGGAATCTGAAGGGTAGAAGAAGAAGGGATGTTTCCTCTCAGGCAGTTCTTTATGCAGGTGAGGGACTCTGTGAGTGTGAATTCAAATGAATGTGGAGGAGGGGAGATCAGTCTGTATTACTGGGACAGGACTAATGTTATCACCGAGGTCTTTCAGGTCAGAGCCAGGAAGATTCAGAGCTAGAGAAGGAAACATTAAGACAGAAGCAGAAGTGAGAAGGTGGAGGAGAAAGAGAGGAAGAGAGATGGGGAGGGAGCGAGAGAGAGTTGATTGCTGGCTGGCTCTGCAGAGGGACAGAGGGGCCTGCTATGGCTTGAATGGGGTTTGTGGTCCACCAAGGAGCCTCAGGTCTTTGAGAACACGAGTTCTTGGAATGGGCTGATGTCAAAGAAACAAACTTGCCTCTTCCAGCCTCTCTGGTGTCTGGTTCTAAACGTGGACATGTATGTGCTCAGACACATGCTCCACCATCTGCTGTCTGCCCTTTGCCATGAGGTCCTCACTAGAACTCAGCCAGTGCAGGTGTTATGCCCTTGAACCTCCAACAATGGAAATTAAACTCTTTTTCTTCTTAAATAGATGGTGTTCAGTGTTTAAAGTGGCACAAAAACTGGCTTAAAATAGGGCCATAGGCCAACGAATACAGGTACTCACTAGAAGGAAGGCACCAACGTCAAAACACTTTGAACTTCATGTATTGCTTTAAGCTACAAATGTGTGTTAATATGTTTCAGCATTAATAGGAAATGAATCCAGGAAACAAACAAGGAAATAAAGAATTAGGTTTTATGTGCTGAATTTCAGGGCCTCTGGTGCTCATGCTTGGAATTCAGTTAAAAGCCAGGATGGGACACGTTGAATTGGGAGTCTGTTGTATACATAGGCCATGGCAGATGCCAGTAAATGGAATGGAAGAAATTACCACCAGGAACAAGACTTAGGAAGTGACTAGGGTTACAACCTACAAAACAGCAACTTCAAAGAACTTCACAAAGGGAAAGAAAGAACCAAAAGAAGTGAGAAAGAGCAGTCACACAGGTAGGAGGGAAACTTCATGAGGATTATATCATAAAAGTCCAGGTGACACAGAAAGGAAATTGTCAGTGAAGTGTATTTTAAGTCCAAGCAGGAAGCACTCAAAGCAGTGGACATTAGATTTGACAATATGATTGGTCTTCAGTGACGTTGGTAAATGGAGCTCTCGCAACAGTGAGAAATAGAAGCCAGATCATGTGGAAGGGTGAACAAGATGTGGATTTCTTGTGTTGCTCTAAGCTACCAAATGAGTATAAACAGAGGCAATTACAGTTCATGGCTTCTGGAAGTTTCTTTTTAAAGTTAGATGAGCAACAGAGCTAAAACTAGATACATTTAGGGAGAGGTATTTGAGTAGTCATTTGCTAATTTTTGAAGTTGGGGGTTATCTGGCATATTGTAAGTTGGAGAGTAAAGATATCAAAGTATGAAAAGGAGGGAATGACAAATAATGGCTAGGTTCTCAGGAAATCTCAATTTTAACATTAACAATTTTGAGAGTCCTTTCTTCATGGTTTTAGTATGAATAGATAACATCAGCCCAGCTCTTGTCTTTCAAGTGTCCTTAAGTTGTTAAAAAATGGATATATTCTTGACCCTGCAGCTTTTGTAATTTGCTTTATTAATTTCTACCCATTACCAGAGATCTCATGGTGGGAAAGATATGGAGAACTCTAAGTGGAGACTGAATCTGTAGGAATTGGGGACACCAGAAAAAAGTAAAAAGCTTAATCTAGGTACTTTGTTCTGAATAGAAAGATGAATTTTTAATGTGTTTTGGCAGTTAACTAATTGTTAAGATATTAATTTCATCCACAAATGTATTTTTAAAGAAAATTGCAGAGGTAAGAAGCAATGCATTCAACACTGAGTTTGTTACTACTGAACAGACCCCCAATATTGGGGCCCCCAATATTCCATGACTCTAGTCAAATTCTAAGGTTAATCTCACCAATTGCTTAGTAGGCTTAAAGTAATACCAGTGTAATACCTTCCATATCTAGACCTCCATGGGCAAATCAGTGATATGTAGGATGCTTTGGGTAATTAGTGTTAACATTCCAATACATTTGATCATTGTTCTGGGGGACGTCCTCTTGCATATATAAAATAATGATACATTTTCTAAATATCAAGATATTAAGTTGTTTCATAAAGCTCTCCAGGTGTTTGTATGAGTCTGAGCTGCTCTTCAACCTGCAAGCCGTGCCACTCTTCTCCTATTACCCTGAGGTATTAACGCACCATTTAACTGTGCCATTTTAAATGTTCCTCTTATAGGCTAATAATCTGTGTGTCAGTCTTTCACCCAAGGATGTTCTTCTGATGTGCATAACAATGGTTAATAAAGTGCATCTCTGAAACAAGATTCCACTAAGATCCCAGAGAGAAACCAGACAGATGAATGAAGCATAAAACTAATCTTAGGCATCACAAAAGTGTTTTCATTTTGCCTCAGTGTAATGTAATTCAAGTGCTTCATGTGTTTCCTATTCTGGTTAATCCCGTTGCCACCCTTCTGGTTGCTCAGGATCAAAATCTCCACATCGTTGTTAAATCTCTCCTCTTCTTCACACCCTTTAGCCAATTAGCTGTCCAGTCCTGTTGACTCTATGACCTCATTGGGCTTGACATCTGACCACTCCTGTCTGCTGCCTTTAGTTTCTCCTGCCTGGATTTTGTCATGGTGTTGGAATTGAGCTTCCCATCTTGGGCTTCGTCCTTTCTTCATTACTTCTTTCTACCATCAACACATTTCTTATTTTATGGCTCAAATTATATTTTATTGCTTTAAAGCCCTGAAGAATGGCATGAAATGCGGGATCCTCAGGCTTATTTTCAGATTACAGCAATGCTGTCCACACAATGATGTGGTTTCTGAACTCCTTGGTATGGTTCGTGATTGTGGTACTATACAGAGAAATATGAAACACATCATTAGAAACGTCCCTAGGCATTCTCTTCTTTGTTTTCACTTGATATTTATTAAAGTATAATCACACATCCATTGGATTGATTAACAGGTTTTACTTTTGTGTTTTTCAAATAAATTTAATATCTGTTTTCTAGTAATTCATTTTACTGCGAAAATATATGTATCATAAAAGTTTGTGTATCATACAACTGAAAATTTAAACCAGTAATCACTTGTGAAGCATAGTTCTGCAAGAGCATTATTCAAAACATGGTCCTTAGCTTGACAACATTATCATCACTGGGGAACCTGTTAGAAAATCAGAATTTGAGGCTCCACTCCAGACCCACTGGTTCAGAATCTCTGTGGGTGTGTCCCAGTGATTGGCATTTTAACAAGCTGTCTGGGTGTGTGCAAAATTTTGCAATACACTGATTAACAAAGTTAACATGGTTGTTGAATGTCTCCTATTTGTAAAGCGGCAGCTAGGTTCTGTCTTATGGTAGAAGAATGATTAAACCAATAGCTATCTATCTAGTGGAGGTAAACATATCCCTAAGTAGCTTGATCACAAAGAAGAAGCTAGTTTCCACTGTTCCTCAACGTATTATAGTCTCTGGTTGCTTTTAAGGATCTGAAATTAAGCATCTGAAATATGGCTACCATGATAAAAAAATTTATGGTTCATTTTTTAACATAAATCTAAATAGTCATATTTGACTAGTGACTACCATATTGGATAGCCCAGGTCTGATCTCTATGCTGTATTTTTAAGTAGCCACAGTATCATCTTTGTGCTATATTTCAAACTTCACCTATGAACACTTGTTTTCCAGTTCAAGCATTTTAAGAGAAATATATTAAATTGTAACCCACTCAATTAATTTCTATTGTCATCTCTTTAAAAAGACAGTCTCTCTAACAAATGATGCTGGAAAGATTGGGTTTCAACCTGCCAAAGATTAAAACTCGACCTATGTATTTCATTACTCACTAAACGCAGGTTACAGTGGATCAAAGATCTAAATATAGAAACAGAAAAACTAAATCTGCTGGAAGATAGCTTAGGTCGCACTCTTTAAGACATTGGCAAAGGATGAGACTTTATGAACAAAATCTCAGTAGCCCAGAAATTAGCACAAAGAATCAACTGGAACCTCATCTTATTAAAAATCTTCTGAACAGAAAGAGAAACCACCAACAGAGTAAAAAGACAACATGCAATATGGGAAAAAAATTATAATCTGTTTCTCAGACAATGGACTACTATCTGGAATATATAAAGATCTTTAAAAATCTGATCCCCCATATTTAAAGACCCAATTTAAAATGAAAATCTGAGATTAGCAGACATTTCTCAAAAGAAGAAGCAGAAGCAGCAAATAAGCATATGAAGAAATGTTCAACATCACTAGTCATTTAAGAGATGAAGATGAAAACAACACTGAGATTCCATCTCACTCTAGAAGAATGGCTGCTATCGCAAAATCAGCCATCAACAAATGCTGGCAGAGCTGTAAGGAGAAAGGAACCCTTCTCCACTGTTGGTGGGAATGTAGACTGGTGCAACCACTGTGGAGATCCGTGTGGAAATTCCTCAAAAAACTAGGATTACAGGTCCCATTTGACCCTGTTATTTCCTTGCTGGCTGTGTTTCCAAAAGAACTAAAAACATTATACCACAGTGACATATCCACACTCATGTTTATAGCAGCGAGTTTGTAATAGCTAAATCTTGGAAACAGCCCAAAAAATCATCAACTAGAGACTGGATAAAGAAGATGTGTTTTGTTTTGTTTTGTTTTTTATAAAATAGTGTTCTATTTAGCCATAAAGAAAGGTAAACTTGAGGTATTTGTAACTAAATGGATGCACCCTGAGGCCATATTCATGAGTGAAATAAATAGGACACACATATAAATACCACATCATTTCTCTGATGTGAGAAAATGAAAGTGTAAGTGAGGACCAAAGGAAAAATAGACATTGTGAACAAATGTTTAAAGGGTAACTAGGGAGGGGGACAGGGGAAAGAGAAGAAGGGAAAGAAAAAATTGAAGGTAGGAAGGAAAAAAGGAAACAAAGTTTATGTACATGGGGAAGAGAATGAAGGAGAACGCAGGAATGGGAAAAATAAGAATCAAGATGTATAATATACAGGTACGAATTCTCCATGCTGAGTATAATCATAAGCTCTACCTAAAATGTACCATTAAACTCAATAAAATTAAATTTAAAAAAAAGAATAATTACAGGCTCCTCCTTACTTAAATTTACTTCCCTTGTTTTCCTTTTCAGTAATAAGCTGGTTCTTTTGTAGAACTTACTACCTTCTTCTTTGCGATCAAGTTACTTGGGGGTATGACTACCCTCCCCCAGATAGAGAGTTATTGGTTTTATCATTTTTCTATCAGAGGACAGCACCTAGCTGTCACTTTACAAATAAGAAACACTTGACAACCATGTAATTGAATTAAATTTACAGAAAACCGAAAAAATGTCCTGAACACCAACAATACATCTTAGTGTTCTTAGAAGTTGAGACAGATCACAATGTTAACATACACAATTTAGTTTAGAATAGGAAAAATGTTAAAACTATGGTGAAACATTTGTCACAGGATCAAAATACATTGTTATAAAAATAAACCCAATGCCTGCCTCATCATTTCTTTAGCAGCAGGAAAGCATTTTCCTTTGGCAATTCTCAACTTCCATCAGAATTGTTCCTTAACTAAATGTGAGATTAAAAACAGACTTGTAGCCTCTTTTATGGTACTTTATTTGCAGAACATTCTTGCTGATAAAAGCATTTTTCCCACCAATTTCATAGACAATCTTAGACTTCTGAATGGATCAATATTTTGCTAAATAATATTTATTTTTACAGAAAAGGTGAGAAGAAATGTGGTTGTTCTGCTTTATTTCAAAGTTCTATACTTGATCCTGTTCCTACATAACTATAAAATTCAAATACATGAAGTTAACCACACCAAACCAAACATTGAGGTGGTTAATAATTAAATGTACTCTGCCATTAATGTAGTAAACTTCATTAGACGTTTATAGGGATTACATACCCACACTGACTCACAGATACAGCACTCTAAAGAGCCTGTACTTCACAATGCTTCTACACAAAACTGAATTGGAAATCATATTACTTTCCAACAATGGGTAATGGCAACATTCATATTAGATTTGGAAAAATGAAATTCAAATATAATTGACAGTTTTCTGTGTGCCTTTCATTATGGGAATTCACCAACTAATTTCAATGTCAATTCCTGCTACAAATCATATTTTCAAAATTTTTGTTGTCTGATTTTGCCACAGTGAACAGTATATGATTGAACAAGCCCCAAAAGTCCACATGCAGCACACTTGATGTTCATTTTGATCTGTTCTGAGGTGGGGAAGGTGCGGGATTAATGTGGGCACTCAACTTAGACAAGGTATAGGCTGGTAAGTCTGAGAAAAGACACTAATCTCTCTCAGTAGCACACTGTTTATTGGAACACGGTAGCAAAAAGGATTTTAAAATTGAAAAAGGTGTTGTGTTATAGAATATATAATCAAAGTTATATAAAAATAAATATATCTCAAAGCATAGGAAAAGAACTTCAAGACCAAATTGTTAATACTGCTTGCCTTTGAGTAATGTGCAAGTATAATGACATAATGTGGATTTTTCATAAACCTACTTTATGTATTTTTGTTAGTTTGCACCACTTATAACTGACTGTAAAAATTATTTTAAGAAATGAGTTAGGGAGGGAATCAAGGAACTGGAGAGGGTTAAAGTATGTTATAACCATGTATGCAAATGTCACAATGTAACTCAATATTCTGTATCATTAACATGTACTAAGAAAAATAAACCAGTATTTTAAGAAAACAAAAACAAGTCCATCTAAGAAAAGACAATTTTCCCCCAGTAGGAGATTTTTCCCTAAAATTTATACTTAAAAGCAACTTTTGTAAAGCAATTTTTTAGAGGAAAACAATAAAATCCAGTGTTCCCTAATGACCTCTAATTCTCATTAATGATAGCAAATACTTAGGAAACATTACATAGTCCCACTCACCATTCACTCTCACATTTATTAATTCATTGATGACACAGTGTCACCATCATAACTTTACAGATGCAGAAACTAAAATTCAGGCATGTCAGACCATTTAGCTCGTCTCCAAATTCAGAATTTGATCCAAATTCTGATTTCAAAGCTTCAGTATTAAGCACCATCCTCCCGCAACTCCCAAAGATATAGATCAGATAAACTCCTTAGATGAATCTGACTAGAGAAGCTAAACAACTCAATCAACACAAACAATGACTCTATGAAGTTTAATGATGGGCTTATTTAGATGTGTATGAAATACTAACATTTTATGCAACCCGTGAAGTCTCCAGTGATCCTATACATGTTCTGGTGGTCTTTTCCTTAATAAAAGGACGTGTCAGTTTGAGAGGACTTGAACTTTTTTGAATCCTAATCCCACTCTCATGGTATTATCATATTTCACTTCATTGCATTGTTCATTCATTTGCTCCATGAATATACACTGATCCTTTAAAAAGTTATTTTGTGTGTGTGAGGGGGGGAAGTATAAGATGAGAGAGAATAAGGCACCATCCCCACATTCAGAGAACTCCAAAATCTCTGAGGAAATAGGTGTGAAGTAATAATCCCAGGTAGCAGAAAGAACAGTCCTAGGATAATGCTTGTAGTAAGCTGCAGTGGTTCTCATCTGGGGATGACTGCGCTGCCCAGGAATGCTCAACAGTGGTGTGGCTGGAGATCTTTTGGCCGTTACAGTTCCGGGAACATGCCATGTGCGGTGTCATGCCTGGAACACTGCTCAGTTTCCTATAACATATAGGCTGGCCTCCCTCCCGTCCCCTGACAACAATGAAAACTCAGGACCAAATTGCTTGTGGGGCCAAGCTCTACCCATTGTTTGCTAAACTATGCCATCATTTCCAGATTTTGAATGAAGGTTATACTGGTTAAACTAGAGGGCTTTACAATTCTATGATGATACCATGTACTTGAAAATGTTACGGAATCTACTTCTGGGTAAGTGGCTTAATCCACCTCTGAGTTGAAGGGAGAGTGGGGTTTTTCTAGAGTGGGTTAGTAGCACCTACACTGGGTGATTCTCCATTACAGGACCACTGTCCATCCTCCTGCCTTGCCCTTGCCTGAGTGCCCATCACCTGCTTTTCCCGACTGCTGCACACCATAATCACATTGGCTCCAGCCCAACCTGCTTGAACAGATCCTTGCTGCTCTTGAGAGAACATTCCAACTTGCTTCAGGACTCACAAGGCATCCATGGCCTGGATCCTGTGCAACTCCCCCACCACACACACATACACACACCTTGTTGGGCCAATAGCCACTGTGTTGCCTAAGTCATGCTCCTAAGTCAGAGACTTTACACAATCTATTACTTCTAACCTGAAAGCTCCTCTCCTGACCACTGAGCATTTAGGTTGCATCTCATGACTTAACTTCAGAGGAAAGGCTTCTGCTGACTTCCCGTTTCCTGTTTTGTTCTTCTACTGTATCCACCCTTCATCTCTCTCTCTCCCTTGTTTGGTGCCTCCAACCCTCAAGTGTCTGTGTGACACCAGGTGTTTTGCAGGACAGGTCTGGGTTGGCTTCTTCACCTACTGAGAACATTAGCAAGAGATCTGAAGGCTGTAGGTGGTGAGCTTCGGGGTGTTTCCACTGTCTTTCCTACTTTCATCACCAAATTTTAATTTTAATTATCTGAAGTGAATTTTGTTTTCATTCATTAACTTGCTACTCACACTCTTCAATCTAATCTCTTTTTC
Source organism: Thryonomys swinderianus (assembly GCA_004025085.1). Classification (NCBI taxonomy): domain Eukaryota; kingdom Metazoa; phylum Chordata; class Mammalia; order Rodentia; family Thryonomyidae; genus Thryonomys; species Thryonomys swinderianus. Next base: position 2,269 of record PVIC010042870.1, on the reverse strand, counting down.
CATTCATAGAGATTCTTCCACAACACCCAGTTGTCTTGACTGAATTCTTATTTTTTTAATTTATTTTTTTTGCAGTACCAGGGATTGAACTCAGGTCCTTGCACATCCTAGGTTGGCACAGTACAACTTGAGCTAAATCCCCAACTCTTGAATTCTTATATTTTATAAATGTGTGTTGAAGTGTTTGTATTTTGAGTCCTTATGTACTATTTGTTATCTGACCTTACAGAATTATGTGTGTTCCACAAGGACCATGGTTATTTTGCTAATGATGGTTGAACTGCTGGAATAAAAAGCAGACAGTGTAATCACTGAAGATAGGCATGAGAATTTTTCATAAAATAAATTACTAAAAGAAATTTTATTACGAGGAGTTTGTGGATGCGAAAATAACATACATTAAGGAAAGTGCTTGAAGCTTGATGCTCCTGTATGCATGATTGTACTGACATTTATTAACACCACTTGTACCATACTTTTCATTAAGCATGAAGAGAAAGTATAGCATAGAAGAGAATATAGGCATGAAAAGAAAACAATCTCTGTGCGTGCAGGTTCATAGACTGGTGGGGAACACAAAACATGAAGAGAATGGAGGGATACACAAAATATGAACCATAGGTTCAGAGGCCAAGAATAAGGTGAAGGGGAGGCTTTATAAGAGATGCATCAGCAAATGAGAAAATTATACAAAATTATGTTTCAACTGTGTTCAGAAAACATGATGGTTAATATGACTACAAAATCTTTGTTACCCTTCAAATTGAAGGAGGGAAGGAAGGAGCATGGAAGCCAAATAGGTGGTTCTGGGTTAAGGTCTTAGGCCAGATTAGTGGGTACAGTTGGCATCAACAAGTGAAGAGGCAATGATATGAAAATGGGTTGGGTTTTACTAAAAACTAAGAATTTGGGCCTTCATCACAATGAGAGCATGAGAAAGGAAATCTCAAATGCCTGTAGCTGGAAATGTCAGGAACCTAGCAATTTTTGAATACAGGAAAATATAAGTAATTTGTCCACTGTCAAGTTTGATAAGTACATGTGCACCACTAAACAGCATGTATGAGTGTGTGTGGTTGCAAAGTGACTTTTATAATCCTCAAGGTAATAGTTTTGTTCCCCAACAGTTTTGGACTATTAAGAAATACTCTAACATCCTTTTTCTCATTGTAATAATATTTTTCCCTCCTGTACAGAGCAAAAGAGTTATTTCCATAAATATCTTTATCATATTCATGTTTTTTTTTTTTTGAGACAGGGTCTCGCTTTGTAGTTCAGGCTGGCCCCGAGCTCACTATGTAGCCCAGGCAAGTCTCAAACTCAGCAATCCTCCTGTCTCTGCCTCCTTAATGCTTGGATTACAATGAATGAATGGATTACAGGCGTGAGCCACCATGCCCGGCTGCATATTCATGGTTTTGTCAATGAGTTGCCTTGGCCCAGGGAAATAACAGGTTTATGCAAATCATTTAGATTAGAACCAAATAAATACAGAGCTCCTGTCCTCAGTCAGATGTTAGACCAGGGGTCAGCAAACTTTTACTACATAAAGGGCCAAACAGTAAATCATTTATGCTTTGTGAGACATATAATCACTACAGTCATAACTCAATATTGTTATCTTTTAGTGAAAAAAGCCATAGATAATATGTAAATCAGTGGGTGTGGCCATGTTCCTAAAACTTTGGTTGCAAAAGTAGGCGGCAAGCCAGATTTGGCTGAGGGCTGGAATTTGTCAGCCCATTAAAAATTATAGGGAAGGAAGAAAAAACATAAACCAAAAACAAGGGAGACAGTTCCACACTGCAGTGGTATCACAAGGAGAATATTTGATTTGTAAGATGTACTGAGGTAACAACAATAAATCTACCTGAACTCATGTTCACTATTTTTTTTTTTTTTTGAGACAGGGTCTCGCTTTGTAGTTCAGGCTGACCCTGAGCTCACTATGGTGCCCAGGCAAGCCGCCGCGAACTCAGCAATCCTCCTGTCTCTGCCTCCCGAGTGCTGGGATTACAGGCGTGAGCCACCTCATGTTCACTATTTTGATGAAATAAAACATAATGATACGGGGCCGGAGGGTTAGCTCAGTGGTTCCGGCGCCTGCCTCGCAAGCATAAGGACCTGAGTTTGATCCCCGGTTACCACATATAATGCTGGGCGTGGTGGCTCACGCCTGTAATCCCAGCACTCGGGAGGCAGAGACGGGAGGATTGCTGAGTTCACGGCGGCTTGCCTGGGCACCATAGTGAGCTCAGGGCCAGCCTGA
>PVIC010042869.1:0-15639 GCA_004025085.1 Thryonomys swinderianus | reverse complement strand
ATATGCAGGGGATAACTTTGATTCCTTTGCATCTATTTAAGCTTGTTCTATGGACTAGAATGTGATCTATTTTGGAGAATGATCCATGAGCAGCTGAGAAGAAGGTATATTCTCGCTTTGAAGGGTGAAAAATTCTGTAGGCATCTAATAAGTCTATTTGCTCCAAAGTTTGATTAAGCTCAAGTATTTCCTTATTGATTCTTTGTCCAGTTGACCTGTCAATTTGTGACAATGGAGTGTTAAAATCCCCTACGACTATTTTATTCATGGATAGCTGGCTTTTCATGTCCAGTAATGTTTGTTTTATATAGTTGGGTGTGTTAGAGTTCAGTGCATAAATATTTATGAGTGTTATTTCTTTTTCCTGGATAGTTCCTTGTACGAGAATATAGTGACCTTCGTTATCTCTTTTAATCAGTTTGGGTTTGAAATCTATTTTATCTGCAAACAAGATAGCCACTCCTGCTTTTTTGCACTTTCCTGTGGCATGGAGGATTGTTTTCCAACCTTTTATTTCCAGTCTATGGGTTTCCTTCTGAATTAGGTGTGTTTCCTATATGCAGCAGATTGTAGGATCTTGCTTCTTGATCCAATCTGCTAGTCTGTGTCTTTTAATTGGCCCATTGAGGCCATTGATATTAAAGATTATGACTGATATGGACATATTCAGAGCTGCCATGTTTCCCTGTTCTCGATTCTTTTCCTCTTTGCTTTCCCCCTTTTCTATTTAGTTTCTTGTTTGCCCCAATGAATTCACTCTCCTGGCTCTTGTGGGTACGAAATTTTCTTTGTTTTTTTCCAAGATGTTCTTTAGCATGTTTTGGAGTGCAGGTTTCGTGCTTGTGAAGTTTTTTCAGTTGTTCTTTATCGTGGAAGTATCTTATTTCCCCGTCTATTCTGAAAGATAGTTTTGCAGGATACAACAGTCTAGGTTGGAGGTTGTTTTCCTGCAGTGCTTGAAATAGTTCTCTCAGTGCTCTCCTTGCACTGAGTGTTTGTGTTGAAAAGTCTGCTGCTATCCTAATGGGCTTCCCTTTGTAGGTGATTTTCTTCCTTTCTCTCACTGCTTTCAGTATTTCATTCTTTTGTTGTACATCTGGAACCTTGATAATTATGTGTCTAGGTGTAGATATTTTTAAGTCACACCGTTTTGGAGTCTGATAGGCCTCATTTATCTGTATGTCTATGCCTTTTCCTGTGAAGTTTTCTGTTGCTATTTCTGACAATAGCTTTTTTTATGTCTTTTACACTGTCTCCTGCTTCCTCAGTGACTCCAATCAATCTTATGTTATTTATCTCTGAGTCATCTAGAAGCTGATGAATTGATTTCTCATGATCCCTTGCTCTTTTCCATAGATTATACCTTTCCTGCTCGCTGGCTGCTATGCTGTCCTCTAGGTCTGAGATTTGGTTTTCTGCTTCATTCATCCTGCTGTGCAAGCTTTCATTCTCCTTCATCATTCCCTAGAGTTCTGGTTGAAGCTGTTTAAAAGGTTTCATTGCTTCTGCTAACTTGGTTTCAATCATCTCACTGATCTCTTCTTTAATGAAGTCTTTCACTGAGGACAGTATCTCTGTTTTGATCTCAGAGATGAGTTCTGCTTTTCATTTTCTAGATCTGCTTTAGTTACCATCTCCAAGAGTCCTGGTGTTTGAGTTTCAGTTTGCCCTATTTCCCTTTTCTCTGAATTTCCCTGTGGTGGTGATCTTTGTGTCTGGTTTTTTGTATATTTTCCCATTTCCACTCTTTCTTTGTTTTTAATGCTCTCCTTTGACTGATGACAGGACAATGTTTGATGCAGGTCTCTTTCTATTATCTGGGGCCCCTTGGAAGCAGCACTTTCCTGGGGGGTCCTCCTTGAATCTGTAATAACGCTTGAGAATTCTCACTCCTGACACATCATGGTAGGTATTTGAGCAGAACAATCACATCATGTTTGTTACCATAATACAATAAATGCCAATATCAGTATTAAACACAGTAAATAAGATAAAAAGGTTTGTTAGATTCTATAGAGGATACTTTGAGCTTATGAGTTACCTCTATGTCTGACTCCTCACTGCACAGCTCCGGGATACAGTGTGCTGCTCTGCGGCCTTCTGTCCACTGGAAATGGACTGCACCCTGCAGCCGGGTCCACGTGCTGCTCACTCAGTTCGCCGGAAGCATGGCACGGTGGGCTTGGAGTTGCTCCGTCCGGTCCGCCCGCTGCTCATTTCTCAATCCGCTGGAAACACGGCACGGCGGCCCGGAGCTGCTGGGTCCAGTCTGTCCGCTGCTCTTTCCTCAGTCCGCTGGAATCACGGCTCGGCGTGCCAGGAGCTGCTGGGTCCGGTCCGTCCGCTGTAAGTTCCCCAGTCCGCTGGACTCATGGCATGGCGGGCCCGGAGCTGCTGGGTCTGGTCCGTCCGCCGTAAGTTCCCCAGTCCGCTGGAATCACGGCATGGCGCGCCCGGAGCTGCTGGGTCCGGTCCATCCGCCGTAAGCTCCCCAGTCCGCTGGAAACACGGCACGGCGGGCCCGGAGCTGCTGTGTCCGGTCTGTCCGCCGTAAGTTCCCCAGTCCCCTCTAAACACGGCAGGGCGGGACTGGAGCTGCTGGGTCTGGTCCATCCGCTGTAAGTTCCCCAGTCTGCTGGAATCACGGCACGGCGGGCCCAGAGCTGCTGGGTCTGGTCCGTCCGCTGTAAGTTCCCCAGTCCACTGGACTCATGGCACAGCGGGCCCGGAGCTGCTGGGTCTGGTCCGTCCGCCGTAAATTCCCCAGTCTGCTGGAATCACGGCACGGCGGGCCCAGAGCTCAAGGTCACTATATTCTTGTACAGGGAACAATCCAGGAGAAAGAAATAACAATCAGAGCTCTATAGAATTTTTCACCCTACAAAGCAAGAATATACCTTCTTCTCAGCTGCTCATGGATGAATCTCCAATATAGATCACATTCTAGTCCACAGAACAGGCCTAAGTAAATCCAAAGGAATCAAAGTAATCCCCTGCATACTAGCAGATCATTGGGCCTTAAAACTGGAGCTGAATAGCAGAAGAAGTTCCAAGATCCTCACAAACACAAGGAAATTAAACAACACTCTGTTGCCCAACCAAAGGGCCACAAAAGAAATTAAAGAAGAAATTAAACAGTTTCTACAATAAATGACAACCCCAGCACAACCTACAGGAATTAATGGGACACAGTGAAAGCAGTTCTGCAAGAGAAATCCATAGCAGTGAATGCCTACACTCGGAAAATAGAGCAAACTGAAATAAACAATCTAACGATGAACCTCAGACAATTAGTAAAACAGGAGCGAAACAAACCCAAAGCACATACTAGAGTGGAAATTGTAAGGATCAGAGCAGAAATTAAGGCAATGGAGACAAAGAGAACAGTACAAAGAATCAATGAATTCAAGAGTTGGTTCTTTGAAAGGATAAATAAAATTGACAGACCCTTAGAAAACCTTATCAAACAAAGGAAGGAAAAGGCTCAAATCCATGCTATAAGGAATGAAAATGGGGAAACCAGCACACATCCAGAAGAAGTCCAAAGGACAATAAACCCGTACTTTGAAAATCTGTACTCCAAAATGATGGAAAATCTAGAAGAAATGGATAGATTCCTAGACGCATATGAACTTCCAAAGCTAAATAAACAGGATATAAAAATGTTAAACAACCTGATATCAATCTGGGAAATTGAAAATGTAGTTAAAAACCTACCAACAAAGAAAAGCCGTGGTCATGATGGCTTCAATGCTGAATTCTACAAAACATTTAAAGAAGAGTTAATACCAGTACTTCTCAATCTTTTTAATGAAATCAGCAGGGAAGCAGTACTCCCCAAATCATTCCTTGAAGCAACCATCACCTTGAGTCCAAAGGCAGGGAAAGATCCCACCAAAAAAGAAAACTACAGGCCAATCTCTCTAATGAACATTGACGCTAAAATCCTCTATAAAATCCTTCATCCAGAATACAGAGAGTTATCAAGAAAATCATATATCCTGATCAAGCCAGATTTATCGCAGAGAGGCAAGGCTGGCTCAACATACATAAATCAATCAATGTAATGCACTGTATTAACAGACTCAAGGACAAAAATCATATGATTATCTTAATAGATGCAGAAAAAGCATTTGACAAAATCCAACACCTATTTATGATCAAAACTCTATGAAGAATCGGAATTGATAGACTATCTCAATTTAATACAAGCTATTTATGAGAAACCAACAGCCAGCATCATACTTAATGGGCAAAAACTGAAACCTTTTACACTAAGGTCAGGCACAAGACAAGGATGCCCGCTGTCACCACTCTTATTCAATATAGTACTGCAAACATTAGCCATAGTAATCAGGCAAGACAAAGATATAAAAGGAATAAAGATAGGAAAGGAAGAAGTTAACTGTCATTATTTGCTAATGATATGATACTCTATCTTGAGGATCCTAAAAACTCAACCAAAAGACTGCTAGACTTAATTACCAAACTTGGTGGTGTTTCTGGATACAGGGTCAATGCTCAAAAATCAACAACCTTTATCTACACAAACAACAAACCCAGTGAAAGAGAAATTGGGGAGTCCATCGGTTTCACAATAGCACACAGAAAAATTAAATATCTAGGAATCAACCTAACAAAGGAAGTGAAAGACCTCTACTCCGAAAACTATAGGACTCTGAAAAACAAGATAAAAAGGAGATCAGAAAGTGGAAATATATCCCTTGTTTCTGGGTAGGGAGAACTAACATCATCAAAATGGCTATACTCCCACAACTACTATACAGATTCAATGCAATTCCAATTGAAATTCCAACAATATACATCACAGAGCTAGAGAAAATAATACAAAAAATCATCTGGAACCACAAGAAACCTGGAATAGCAAAAGCAATTCTAAGCAACCATGACATGGCAGGGGATATTACAATCCTCAATTAAAAAACTATACTATAAAGTCGCTGTTGTAAAAACTGCATGGTACTGGCAAAGTAACAGATGCGAGGACCAGTGGAATGGATTAGAACATCCAGAAACAACCCTGGACACACTAAGCGACCTTATCTTTGAAAAAGGAGAAAAAACACTTCACTGGAGGTAAGACAGCCTGTTTAATAAATGGTGCTGAATAAACTGGGCTTTAACCTGCCAAAAACTAAAGCTAGACCTATCTCTTTCACCACACACAAAAGTATATTCACAATGGATAAGAGACTTAAACTTTAAAACAGAAACAATAAGCCTGCTGGAAAACAGGTTAGGTAAAACTGTTGGAGACATTGGCTTAGGCAGAGACTTTATGAATAAAATCTCTATAGCAAAAGAACTAGCAGAAAAAATCAACAAATGGGATCTCATTCTACTGAAAAGCTTCTGCACAGTGAAAGAAGTCACTTTCACTGCTAAAAGACAACTAACAACATGGGAAAAAGTCTTTACTAGCTGTTTATCAGACAAAGGGTTATTACCTAAAATATATAAAGAACTCAAACAGATCAGCCTCCCCAAGTTCAAAGACCCAATTCAAAAATGGGCATCTGAGGGCCAGGCATGGTGGCTCATGCCTGTAATCCCAGCATTTGGGAAGCAGAGGCAGGAGGATTGCTGAGTTCAAGGCTTGCCTGGGCTACATAGTGAGCTCAGGGCCAGCCTGAACTACAAAGCGAGACCCTGTCTCAGAAAAAAAAAAAAATGGGCATCTGAAATGAACAGACACTTCTCAGAGGCAGAAGTCAAAGCAGCTAGGAAGCATTTGAAGAAATGCTCAACATAATTGTTCATTCGAGGGATGCAAATGAAATCAACACTGAGATTTCATCTCACTCCACAAAGAATGGCCATGATTACAAAATCAAGCAACAATAAATGCTGGTGAGGCTGTGAGGAGAAAGGAACCCATCTCCACTGTTGGTGGGATTGTAGACATGAGCAACCATTGTGGTGATCTATGTGGAGATTTCTCAGAACTCTAGGAATAGGGGTACCATTTGACCCTGTTATCCCTCTGCTAGGAATATACACCAAAGAAATTTAAAAATCATATTGGAAAGACAGATGAACACATAGCTCCTCAGCTTGTGGTAGCTCAATCTTGGAAACAACCCAAATGCCCATCGGCTGGAGAGTGGATAAAGATTTTTTGTTTGTTTTTTTTTTATAATATGGAGTATTATTCTGACATAAAGAATGATAAGACTGATTCATTATGTGCAATTGTATACACCTGGAGGACACACTAATAAGTGAAATAAAATGATCACAGATAGGCAATTACCGAATCTTTTCTTTGATATGAGCACCTGTAGATGCAAATGAGCTCTAGAAATTATGACAGGTTTTATAGAATGGGAAGTTTTCCAAGGAAATTTGGTGTAGGAATGTAATGAGGGGAAGGAATAAATATGATTCTGAAATAAAATAAAAGAGCATGTATATAGGGGGTAGGGAGGTGTGGGTGGATAGGGATATGGGTAAAAGAGAATTAACTTGTGTCTTATATTGGTACAAATTCCCCGATGCTATGTGTGATTGTGAGATGTATATAAATTGTACCAATAAAGATTTTTTTAAAAAGATAATTTACTTTTTGCCACTTTACAAGTTAAAATGAAAATGTATTTATTAATAGATTTAAAACTGCAAGATTGGGCCAGCGGGTTAGCTCATTGGTTCCGGCACCTGCCTCACAAGCGCAAGGTCCTCAGTTTGATCCCCGGAAACCTCATACAATGCTGGGCATGGAAACTCACACCCACCAGCAATCAAAACCACATACCACAGTGCCAGGCATGGTGGCCCACGCCTGTCATCCCAGCACTCGAGAGGCAGAGACAGGAGGATTGCTGAGTTCGAGGCTTGCCTAGGCTACATAGTGAGCTTAGAGCCAGCCAGAACTGCAAAGCGAGACTCTGTCTCAAAAAGAAAAAAAAAAACTGCAAGATTAATTTATGACTAGCACTACAACATTTTATAAAATGAATATCTGGAAAATACATTCAGTGAAAATATGAACCTTGTTTGATGTTTTTGTAGACACACCTGATGTCTGATTAATTATATAAAAGTAGATACTGCAATTTCTTTCTTCATTCATTCTGATTAAACATCCTATATTTTACTGGAGAAAATACCTCCTTACATATCACTGCAAAGGAAAGTATTGACATTCAGAAAATATCTCACATACCAGCAATCATCTCTATGTCCTACAGTGTAGACTGTTCTACACAGTATCCAGGTATGAAGAACAATTTGCAACACATACCAAAAGTAATATATTATGTGCTTTTCGAATTACAGATGACCTAAATACATAGAAATAATTATCCTTCTTGCATATGATATCATATGATAGGAATTCTTCTGGAGATTATATATATATATATATATATATATATATATATATATATATATATACATTTTTTTTTTGAGACAGGGTCTTGCTTTGTAGTTCAGGCTGGCCCTGAGCTCACTATGTAGCCCAGACAAACCTTGAACTCAGCAATCCTCCTGCCTCTGCCTCCCAAGTGCTGGGATTACAGTCACAAGACACTATGACCAGCATTGTGGTATGTGGTACTGATTGCTGATGGGCGTGAGTGACCATGCCTGGTATTTTTGTGTGAGGTTACCAGGGATCAAACCAGTGACATTGCACTTGCTAGGTGAGCACTGGAACCATGACCTATATCTCCAGCCCTAAGTTATATCTTTAATATAATTATATTTATAATATTAGTCAATTGAAATTTGGACAAAAGTTTTCTAAATTCCTCATGAAAACAGAGGAGAGTGCCACATTACATAAAATTAAAACAAAAAAAGTACAAAGGAGAGACATACCCTCTTCCTAATGCCTGGGTGGCACTATGAATCTATTAGTTATTTAAATTTCAACAAACACATGCTGAACACACAAGGAAAGGATTCTCAGGCTCCTCCTCTTCCGTTTTAAGGGCCCATGTGACTCTGCTTCCTTTGCCAGAGCCTTTTGTGCAGCATTTGCAGCAGATCCCCAGTGAGGTTCCTGGAAGCCAGGAGGCCAACACGGTGAGTGTGCACCAGTGTCCTGAGTCACAGTGGAGGCGGCGTGGGACACTTAGTGCCTGCCTTGGCAGGCTAGACCTCTGCTCTCTCCTGGAGGTCTGCAAGCTGCAGTTTTCTTCATCTGCTCCAAAGAGGAAAATGAGCTGCAGCTGGGTCCAGGGCATCTGACGCTCTCCCTGCAGGAGATGACTGCACCATTTCAAATGGAGCCTCTGAGCACTGAGTCCCCCCTGGCTTCTGGGTGGGGCTGGGCCCATGGCTACTGGGTCAAGTAGTTATAGGTAAGTTAGTTAGACATCTTGTAGCCAGGGAGACAGGCTGGCCTTTGAAAAGCCTAAATAGAGAGAAACAACTTGGAGGACAATGAAGAGACTGTCACTGAATATTAGCATCACCAAAGGAGAAAACTACCCCTACCCAACTAGGGTAGACAGTAGTGCTTGATATTCTAAGTAGGCATCAGTCTCCCCAGGTAGAGGGCCAAAATCATTTTTTTAAATTGAATTCTTTATTGGTACAATTTATATACATCTCAAAATCACATATAGCATTGGGGAATTTGTACCAGTATATGACACAAGTTAATTCTCATTTTTACCCATATCCCTACCCACCCACACCTCCTCCTCCTCTTTATACATGCTCTTTTATTTTCTTTCTGTTTCATATTTATTCCTTCCCCACATCACATTCCCACACCAAGTTTCCAATAGAAATATTCCACTCTATAAAAGCTGTCCTACTTTCTAGAGCTCATTTGCATCTATAGAGGGCCAAAATCTTGACCCACCCCTCCCGGAAAAGAGCTCTGACCAAAAATCTTTTTATTTTTTTCAGACAGCATCTCACTTTGTAGTTCAGGCTGACTCTGAACTCACTGTGTGGCCCAGACTAGCCTTGAAATTTCAGCAACCCTCCCGCCTCTGCCTCCTGAGTGGACACAGAGGTTGTTTGCATGGAACCAGAGTGCCATTTAGAGACCAGAGAATTGTATATCATGTATTGCATAAGTAAAAATCTATCTTTTCAACACTGAGGTGGTCCCATGCACAGAGATGAACTCTAAAACAGGTGGGTGGGTGGAAAGGAAGAACCCCAGAAAGCACAAACACCAGCCCAGGGGATTTCCAAAAGGCCCTGCCCTGGTAGGAAGGCTCTTTCCCAGCTAGGGCCTTGCCACTCCCTGCTCATTCTCTTACTCACATTTTTGCTTTTGTTTTTGTTCATTTTTCCAGACAGTGTCTTTGTAGTTCACACTGCTGAATTCACTATACAGCCACGACTGGCCTCTGCAATTATCCTGGCTCTTCCTCCCAAATGCTGGGATGACAGGCATGGCACTATGGTAGGTCGTACTCGGGATCAAACTCAGGACCTTGTGCTTGCCAGGCTGACTCTGGAATCACAGAGATGACTAAAATTTCTTGTATTGTTATGTGATTTCCTCTCCCATAGCATTCCCCTTCAATCAGTATTACCCTTATTGGTTGATCAAGGTTTATCCACCCTTTCAAATTTTATTGGTAGCCCCCACTTTGAATCTTTGAACTGAAATTTTGTTTCTTGATCCATAATAGCAACTCGCCACCCATCTTCAGTTCATGAGATTTCAGTTGTTCCATGTCTTTGGCTTTCTGATACAATTTTATTTTTTTGTTTCTAATTTCTAAAGACACTGAGCTTTATGCTAACTGTTGAACATTTACTATCTCATATAAAATGTTTTTGGTCTGCCTTTGTATATGTTAAACCACCCTTGAACTCCTGTGATGAAACCATCGGTAATAACTTATGGCTATTTATCTATTTATTTTTGAGACAAATTCTCATAATGTAATTCAGGCTGGCCTTGAATGTACTACATAGCACAAGCTGACCTCTAACTTGTAGCAATCTTCCTGCCTCAGCACTTTCAAATGCTTAGGATTATAGGCATGCACCATCACACTTGGCTGATACATTTTTTTTTTAATGTTTTGGTGCATTTTTTTCTACCAGCATGTAGTTAAAAATTTTAGTGCCTGTGTTCATTAAAGAGATATTCCTGCAGTGCTCTCTCTCTCTCTTTCTCCCTCCCTCCCTCCCTCCCTCCCTCCCTCTCTTTCCCTCTCCCCCTCCCCTCCTCTCTCTTTCTTTTTCTCTTCCCTGGTTTTGGAATAAGAATAATGCTAACTGCCATGAATCTCATTGATATTACTTTTCCTTTTCAATTTCATTAAACATCTTACAGAATATTTGCATTAGATTTTCCCTAATTTTTTTATATACCTCAGTAGTGAATCTATTATGTACAGAACTTTTCTTCATAGGTTTTTTTAATTAATGCTTCAATTTTGTTATTGAATTATGGAGTTTTTGTTTCCTCTAGGTTCAATTTTGGATATTCATATGTATCTAGGACTCTTTCCATTTCTGTGAATTCTCTATCATAGTACATGTTTTTAAGTACTTACTAGTAATGTATATTTCAGTAATGTCCATTAGGATATCATCTTTTCCATTTCTATTTGTTTAGTATTGATTCCCTTTTTTAATGTAAAATTGGCTAAGGACTTGTATATTTTTATGGGCATTTGGGCTATTTCAAACATTTAGCTATTACAAATCATGTTGCCATAACTATGGATGTGCTATGTCATTGTGGTGTTATGGTTTTAGATTTTAGAAGATAACCAGTTAATCTATTGTGACAGTGGGTTCTTGGAGTCCTTCCATTACAATTGTTTTAGTGGTTGCTTAATATTTAATGCTTATTCATATTTGGGTTTTTTTTAGTGCATATATATCTATGATTGTTATCCCTTTGTCTTAGATTATTCCCTTAATGCATGATATGTAATACCCTTCTTGGTGTCTCTTCATCCATTTTGGTTTGAAATCCATTATGTCTGTAAATAGAATAGGTATGTCTGCTTTTTTTTTTTCTGTGTCATTGTCACATACAATGTTGTTTTCCAGCCTTTATCATTCACTGTATGAATTTTCTTCTGGGAGGGAGGACTGAGACAAGGTCTCACCTGTGTAGTATAGCCTGGTTTATACTCAATATGTATCTCAGAGTGGCCTGGTACTTCTATCATTCCTCTTGTCTTAGCTTTCTGAATGCTGTGGTTATGTTTGTGCTACCACATCTGACTTAAATCCCCTTCTTTCTTTCTTTCTTTCTTTCTTTCTTTCTTTCTTTCTTTCTTTCTTTCTTTCTTTCTTTCTTTCTTTCTTTCTTCCTTCCTTCCTTCCTTCCTTCCTTCCTTCCTTCCTTCCTTCCATCTCCAGAGCCTGCTGGACAAAACAGCGGGGTTGCAAAGTCAAGGGGTGCAGATTAAGAAAATAAAGAAGACAAAATAATGGTATCAGGAGGGCCTCTCAGTCAATTCTGAGCAGGACACCTTGTTTATTCACAGCGCTATATTTCAAGGACATCAGTGATGTCAGAAGTGGCTAACAATTGTTTATAGTCACAGTTAGAGATTAGAAACAGAGAAGCGCAGAATCAACGGAAGTAGTAATTTAACCTTCACACCCTGCCTACAACTAGTTCATTCTTTCAAAAATGCAACTCCCCTATCGTCTACTTTCTGAAGGCCACTTTCCTTTGCCACTCCCAGCCTATTGAATCATTAGAACAAGCAGTCAAGAAATAACTTATCCTTAGAGCATCACAAAAGAGTTTATTGATAATCCAATCCTAAGGAAAGAATAGCAAATTCTTTTTTTACTATTTTTAATTGAATTCTTTATTGGTACAATTTATATACATCTCAAAATCACATATAATATTGGGAAATTTGTACCAGTATATGCCACAAGTTAATTCTCATTTTTACCCATATCCCTACCCACTCCCCCCTCCTCCCCCTTTATACATGCTCTTTTATTTTCTTTCTGTTTCATATTTATTCCTTCCCCTCATCACATTCCCACACCAAGTTTCCTATAGAAATATTCCACTCTATAAAAGTTGTCCTACCTTCTAGAACTCATTTGCATCTACAGGTGTTCATGCCAAAGAGAAGATCCGAGAATTGTCTATCTGTGATCTATTGATTTCACTGATTAGTATATCCTCCAGATGTCTCCATTTGCATCTAAATGGATCGATCTTGTCATTCTTTATGGCAGAGTAATACTCCATTTGGTACAAAAAAAAACCACATCTTCTTTATCCACTCTCCAGTTGATGGACATTTGGGTTGTTTCCAAGATTGAGCTATCACGAACTGAGCTGCTATGGACAACGCTGTACATCTGTCTTTCCAATGTGAGTTTTTAAGTTCTTTTGGGTATATTCCTAGCAGGGGTATAGCAGGGTCAAATGGGACCTGTAGTCCTAGTTTTCTGAGAAATCTCCACACAGATCTCCACAATGGTTTCACAAGTCTGCAATCCCACCAACAGTGGAGAAGGGTTCCTTTCTCCCCACAGCCATGCCAGCATTTATCGTTGGTTGACTTTGTGATCGCAGCCATTCTTTGTGGAGTGAGGTGGAATCTCAATGTTGTTTTCATTTGCATCTCTCGAATGACCAGAGATGTTCCTGGGTTGGGAGAACCAACATCGTCAAAATGGCTATACTCCCACAGCTACTATATAGATTCAATGCAATTCCAATTGAAATTCCAAAGGTATACTTCACAGAGCTAGAGAAAATAATACAAAAATTCATCTGGAACCACAAGAAACCTAGAATAGCAAAAGCAATTCTAAACAACCACGACATGGCAGGGGGTATTACAATTCCCAATTTAAAACTCTACTATAAAGCCGCCGTGATAAAAACTGCATGGTACTGGCAAAGTAACAGACCCGAGGATCAATGGAATAGATTAGAAGAACCAGAAACAACTCCAGATACACTAAGCCACCTTATCTTTGACAAAGGATCCAAACATCCCCAATGGAAGAAAGACAGCCTCTTTAACAAATGTTGCTGGAAAAACTGGGCTTTAGCCTGCCAAAAGCTAAAGCTAGACCTATCTCTTTCTCCATGCACAAAACTAAACTCACAGTGGATACGAGACTTAAACATTACAACAGAAACAATAAGCCTGCTGGTAAACAGGCTTGGTAAAACTCTTGGAGACATTGGCTTAGGCAGAGACTTTATGAATAAATCCTCTCTAGCACAAGAACTAGCAGAAAGAATCAACAAATGGGATCTCATTCTACTGAAAAGCTTCTTCACAGCCAAAGAAGTCACTGACACGGCTAGAAGACAACCAACAACATGGGAACAGCAAATTCTTAAGGAGGAAATGAAGAACAACCCTAGGCCAGAGGTTTACTTCTGACCTCCACTGCTAAGGCATTCTGAGGCAGCAACTCAGATCCTGAAATTTCGGATGAGGTCGCAGTTCTCTCAGAGGCTGGGCAGCACCATTCAAAGTTCAAACCTCCTAACTGCTAGTTAGGGCAGCACTCAGTGCAATTCTCCAGGTCTCACAGTGAAGACCTCAAGGTCACTTCCCACATTTCTTTCTCTCTCTCTCCTTTCTTTCTTTCTTTCTTTCTTTCTTTCTTTCTTTCTTTCTTTCTTTCTTTCTTTCTTTCTTTCTTTCCTTCTTTCTTTCCTTCTTTCTTTCTTTCTTTCTTTCTTTCTTTCTTTCTTTCTTTCTTTCTTTCTTTCTTTCTTTCCTTCTTTCTTTCTTTCCTTCTTTCTTTCTTTCTTTCTTTCTTTCTTTCTTTCTTTCTTTCTTTCTTTCTTTCTTTCTTTCTTTCTTTCTTTCTTTCTTTCTTTCTTTCTTTCTTTTCACAAGGTTTTGCTTTGTATTTCAGGCTGGCCCAGAGCTCCCTATGTAGCTGAGGCAAGCTTCAAACTTAGCAATCCTCCTGCCTCTGCCTCCCTAGTACTGGGATTACAGGCATGAGCCACCACACCTGGCATTTTGTATGTGGTACTGATTGCTGGTGGGTGTGAGTCACCATGCTTGGTATTGTTGTATATGGTTACCAGGGACTGAACCAGGACCTTGCACTTGCTAGGCAGGGACCAGAACCACTGTGCTAAATCTGTAACCCTAAATCTTGTTTCTTGATCCATTCTGACAATATATTCCTTTTGTTGGTGAATTTAAACCTTTTGTTTTTTCTTTCTTTCCCATCTTTTTAATTGCTTGTCTTTCCTGGTTGACTCATTCTATTGAAATCCATGGAATTGTTGTCTTCATTAACGTTTTCTAGAATATCCTTCATAACTTTTTATAGTGCTTGATTTCCTAAGATATTTTTATCATGCAAATATCTTATTTCTCCATTAGTTTTGCAGCACACTTTTGTAGGATACAAAAGTTGGGGTTGAAGGGGTATTTTTTTGGGGGGGGAGCTTGAAATATTTCAACCCAAGCACTCCTTGACTTAAATATTTGTGTTTTTTGCCCTTTTTGATAGCTCCTGGTTTTTTATTGATTCTGACCAATTTTATGTTATCCTTTGTATCATCTATCGTCTGATGGATTGATTTTTCATGGCCCTTTGCTAATTATAAGAATTTTTTCATTTGATGACTGTTAACTATGAAGCCAATTTCTAGATCTGATATTCTGCTTTGACAGTGGTTGATTCTGCTGCATGTAATTCCAATAGAATTTTAAATCTCTCAGATGTCTGTTTTAATATTTTCACAGAATCTAGTTCATTCTTACTTTTATTTTTTTTATTTGTCTTTACACTAGATTGGCTATGTCCTTCATTATGCTAATCATCTTTATTTACAAGATTTATATTTTTCAGAACTTTATTTATCAGGTTTGGTGCTTCTACTGCTAACGTTTCAGAAACTTCAGCAGGCTGGCTTTTTATTTTTTCCACTTCAGTTACCCCTGGCTTTGCCTAGGCGACCTGGAAGTGAAAGGCTGAATCTTGTTTCAATGTTTCTTCATTTCTATTTTTGAAAAAAAAATTTGCATTGGTGTTTACAAATTGGTCTTGGTAGGTAGCTTTATTACTAGTATCAAGACCTCTTAAGGAAAAGACTACTTTTCAGAGACCTCCTCTAAGTATAATCAACTTTTGGCATTTGAATGTATCCCAAGCCTTGTCACTTCAATCTATTAGGGATGAGAGTTGTTGCCTCTTTAGCCCACTTTATTACATGCCAAGCAAAGGACATCTCTTCCAAGAGTTGCCATGAATTGATTGGATGTTTTAGGCTGTGAGATCCCAGATTTGGCCACTGACCTCACTTTTGCCCACATGCAGAGTCATAGGTAAGGTCCCCTTGGTCTATATTTTGTCCAGGTAATGTCTCTGAGACAGCACAGCTTTATATTAAAGGCTAAGTACATGTACATCTTAGTGCACCAACCTGGTGAGAGATTAATGAGCTAAATGTAGATATTTATACATAAATGTACATACATAAATAAATAATACATAAATACATAAATATTTAAGGCTCGTACCCTTGTTCATAGCAGCTCAGTTCGTGATAGCTCAATCTTGGAAACAACCCAAATGTCCATCAACTGGAGAGTGGATAAAGAAGATGTGGTTTTTTTACAAAATGGAGTATTACTCTGCCATAAAGAATGACAAGATCGATCCATTTAGGTGCAAATGGAGACATCTGGAGGATATACTAATAAGTGAAATCAATAG
>PVIC010042868.1:0-15642 GCA_004025085.1 Thryonomys swinderianus | reverse complement strand
GCTCTTGTTTTCTAAGAGAAACAAATGTTTATTCTTGCAATGTCCATTGAAAACAATGGGAGCGTGTGGGATACTAGCAGGTTTCTACACCAAACAAGGAGCTGGAACTCAGAATTTCTTGCTGTCAACTCAGTTTCCAAAACTGAGTTGAAGCTTACATGGAGCCCTCTCTAGCCCTTTTTTTCTTAGAGAAACAAGTGGTGTTTTTTTTTTTCCCCCGAAAATCTCCATTGAAACCAATTGAGAGTAATGGATAAGTGCAGGTTTCTCCACCAAGAAGCAGCTGGGAATCAGAACGTTCTGATCTGATCTCAGTTTCAGAAACTACTTTCCACTACACACCCAACACTCTGTGTAACCTTTTATGCAAGAGCAACTGAAGTTTATTTCTGCAGATTCCCTAGGACTTAGGTGAAACAGGGCCTCTTAGGAATATATCACTCTCTTTGTAGGGTCAAACACAGGAGATCCACATCTGTGTTTCTATTGGATACATTCTAATGTGAGAGTAGCACAGGGTTTGCATTAGAAGTGGCCAGCCTGGAGTGTAGTTTGCCGGTCGTATGTTTCCATTTAAACGCTGCTTCCACTGAGGTATATTGGAGTGTGTGGGATGAGAGGAGTTTTCTCCACCAAACAGCGAGGTGGAACTCAGAACATCCGGCTGTAAACTCAGTTACAGAAACTGAATTAAAGCTTACTTGGTGAGCTCCATAGCCCTTGTTTTCTAAGAGAAAGAAATGATTGTTCCTGCAAGTTCCATTGAAAGAAAATGGGACAGTGTGGGATAACAGCAGGTTTCTCCACCAGACAAGGAGCTGGAACTCAGTACTTCTTGCTTTTAAGTCAGTTTGAGAAAGTGAATTGAAGTTTACATGGTGCCCTGTGTAGCCATTTTTTTCTTAGAGAAACAAGTGTTTGTTCCTGCAAGCTCCATTGAATCCAAAGGGAGAGTGTGGGATAAGCGCAGGTTTCTCCACCAAACAAGGAGCTGGGACTCAGAACTTCTTGCTGTCAACTCAGTTTCAGAAACTGCACTGAAGATTATATGGAGCCCTGTGTAGCTCTTTCTTTCTTAGATAAAAAAGTGTTTTTTTTTTTTTTTTTTTTTGTCCTGCAAGCTCCTTTGAAACCAAAGGGAGAGTAATGGAAAAGAGCAGGTTTCTCCACCAAAGAAGCAGCTGGAACTCAGAACGTTCTCATCTGATTTCAGCTTCAGAAAGTACATTGCACTACATACCCAACCATCTGTGCAACCTTTATGCTAGAGCAACTGACATTTATTCCTCCAGATTCCCTACACCTTAGGTAAAACAGGGCCTCTTAGGAAAATATCACTCTCTTTGTAGGGTCAGGAACAGTAGAACCACAGCTGTTGTTCAAATGGATATAGTCTAATGCGAGAAAAGCACAGGGCTTGCATTAGAAGAGGCCAGACTAGAGTGCAGTCTGGCGGCCGTATGTCTCTGATTAAACGCTGCTTCCACTGAGGTCTATGGGAGTGTGTGGGATGGGAGGAGGTGTCTCCACCAAACAGGGAGCTTGAACTCAGAACATCCGGCTCTAAACTCAGTTACAGAAACCGAATTAAAGCTTATTTGTTGAGCTCCATAGTCCTTTTTTCTAAGAGAAAATTAGGATTATTCCTGCAAGCTCCTTTGAAAACAATGGGAGATTGTGGGATAACAGCAGGTTTCTCCACCAAACAATGAACTGGAACTCAGAACTTCTTGCTTTCAAGTCAGTTTCAGAAAGTGATTTGAAGCTTACATGGAGCCCTTGTAGCCCTTTTTTTCTTAGAGAAACAAGTGTTTGTTCCTGCCAGCTCCATTGAATCCAAAGGGGAAATGTGGGATAAGAGCAGGTTTCTCCAACAAAAAAGGAGCTGGGCCACAGAACTTCTTGCTGTCAACTCAGATTCAGAAATTGAACTGAAGCTTACATGGATCCCTCAGTAGCCCTTTTTTTCTTAGCGAAACAAGTGTTTGTTCCTGCAAGCTCCTCTGAAACCAATGGGAGAGTGTAGGATAATAGCAGGTTTCTCCACCAAACAAGGAGCTGGAACTCAGAATTTCTTGCTGTCAACTCACTTTCCAAAACTGAGTTGAAGCTGACATGGAGCTCTCTCTAGCCCTTTTTTGCTTAGAGAAACAAGTGTTTTTCTTTTCATTTTTTTTTTTCCGGCAAGCTCCACTGAAATCAAAGTGAGAGTAGTGGAAAAGACCAGGTTTCTCCTCCAAAAATGCAGCTGGAACTCAGAAGGTTCTCATTTGATTTCAGCTTCAGAAACTACATTGCACTACACACCCAACATTCTGTGTAACCTCTTATGCTAGAGCAACTGATGTGTATTCCTGCAGATTCCCTACAAATTCGGTAAAACAGGGTGTCTTAGGAATATATCACTCTCTTTTTTGGGTCCAGAACAGTAGAACCACAGCTATTGTAAAAATCGATATAGTCTAATGCGAGAGAATCACAGGCTTGCATTAGAAGAGGCCAGACTAGAGTGCTGTTTGCTAGCTGTATGTCTCCGTTTAAACGCTGCTTCCACTGAAACCTGAGTGTGTTGGATGAGAAGTGGTTTATTCCCCAAACAGGGAGTTGGAAGTCATAATATCCAGATATAAACTGAGGTAGAGAAACTGAATTAAAGCTTACATGTTGAGCTCCTTAGCTCTTGTATTCTAAGAGAAACAAATGTTTAGTCTTGCAATGTCCATTGAAAGCAGTGGAAGAGTGTGGGATAATAGCAGGTTTCTACACCAAACCAAGAGCTGGAACTAAGAATGTCTGGATTCAAACACAGTTTCAGGTCTTGAATTCAAGCCTACATAGTGAGCTCCATAGTCCTTGTTTTCTAAGAGAAACAACTGTTTCTTCCTGCAAGCTCCTTTGAAACCAATGGGAGAGTGTAGGATAACAGCAGGTTTCTCCACCAAACAAGGAGCTAGAACTCAGACTTTCTTGCTATAAACTCAGTTTCTGAAACTGAGTTGCAGCTTATATGGAGCCCTCTCTAGCCCTTTTTTGCTTAGAGAAACAAGTGTTTTTTTTAAACTTTTTTTTCTTTTTCTGGCAAGCTAAATTGAAACTAAAGGGAGAGTAATTGATAAGAGCAGGTTTCTCCACCAAAAACAGCTGGGACTCACAATGTTCTGATCTGATCTCAGCTTCAGAAACTACATTGCACTACACATCCAACAATCTGTGTAACCTGTTATGCTAGAACAACTGAAGTTTATTTCTGCATATTCCCTAGGCCTTAGGTAAAACAGGGCCTCTTCGGAATATATCACCCTCTTTTTAGGGTCAATCACAGGAGATCCACATCTATTGTTCAAATGGATACATTCTAATGTGAGAGAAGCACTGGGTTTCATTAGAAGCAGCCAGCCTAGAGTGTAGTTTGGCTGTCCTATGTTTCCATTTAAACTCTCCTTCCACTGAGGTCTATGGGAGTTTGTGGGATGAGAGGAGGTGTCTCCACCAAACAGTGAGCTTGAAATCAGAACATCTGGCTGTAAACTAAGTTACAGAAACTGAATTAAAGCTTACTTGTTGAGCTCCATTGCCCTTGTTTTCTAAGAGAAAGAAATGATTATTCCTGCTAGCTCCATTGAAAACAATGGGATTGTGTGGGATAACAGCAGGTTTCACAAAACAAACAAGGAGCTGGAACTCAGAACTTCTTGCTTTCAAGTCAGTTTCAGAAAGTGAATTGAAGCTTACATGGAGCCCTCTGTAGCCCTATTTTTCTTGGAGAACCCAGTGTTTGTTCCTGCCAGCTCCATTGACTCCAAAGGGAAAATGTGGGTTAAGAGCAGGTTTTTCCAACAAAAAAGGAGCTGGGATTCAGAACTTCTTTCTGTCAACTCAGTTTTAGAAACTTAACTGAAGCTTATATGGAGCCCTCTGTAGCCCTTTTTCTTTTTAGAGAAACAAGTGTTTGTTCCTGCAAGCTCCTTTGAAATCAGTGGAGAATGTGGCCTAACAGCAGGTTTCTCCACCAAAGAAGGAGCTGGAACTCAGACTTTCTTGCTGTCAACTCAGTTTCTAAAACTGAGTTGAACCTGACATGGAGCCCTCTCTAGACCTGTTTTTCAGAGAGGAACAAGTTGTTTTTTTTTTTTTTTTTTTTTCCGACAAGCTCAATTGAAACCAAAGTGAGAGTCGTGGAAAAGAGCAGGCTTCTCTACCAAAGAAGCAGCTGGAAATCAGAACGTTCTCATCTGATCTCAGCTTCAGAAACTACATTGCACTACACACCCAACATTCTGTGTAACCTTTTATGCTAGAGAAACTGATGTTTATTCCTGCAGATTCCCTACACCTTAGGTAAAACAGGGCCTCTTAGGAAAATATCACTCTCATTGTAGGGTCAAGAACAGTAGAACCGCAGCTATTGTTCAAATGGATATATTCTAATGCGAGAGAAGGACAGGCTTGCATTAGAAGAGGCCAGACTAGAGTGCAGTTTGCCGGCCATATGTCTCTGTTTAAACGCTGCTTTCACTGAAGCATATGGGAGTTTGTTGGATGAGAGGAGGTTTCTCCCCCAAACAGGGAGTTGGAAGTCATAACTTCCAGATATAAACTGAGGTAGAGAAACTGAATTAAAGCTTACATGTTGAGCTCCATAGCTCTTGTTTTCTAAGAGAAACAAATGTTTATTCTTGCAATGTCCATTGAAAACAATGGGAGCGTGTGGGATACTAGCAGGTTTCTACACCAAACAAGGAGCTGGAACTCAGAACGTCCGGATGTAAACTCACTTTCAGGTCTTGAATTAAAGCCTACATGGTGAGCTCCATAGTCCTTGTTTTCTAAGAGAAACAACTGTTTGTTCCTGCAAGCTCCTTTGGAACCAATGGGAGAGTGTAGGATAAGAGCAGATTTCTCCACCAAACAAGGAGATAGAACCCAGACCTTCTTGCTGTCAACTCAATTTCCGAAACTGAATTAAACCTTACATGTAGCCCTATCTAGCCCTTTTTTTCTTAGAGAAACAAGCGGTTTTTTTTTTCCCGGCAAGCTCCATTGAAACCAAAGTGAGAGTAATGGATAAGAGCAGGTTTCTCCACCAAAGAAGCAGCTGGAACTCAATGTTCTGATCTGATGTCATCTTCAGAAACTACATTGCACTACACACCCAACACTCTCTGTAACCTTGTATGCTAGAGCAACTGAAGTTTATTTCTGCCAATTCCCTAGGCCTTAGCTAGAACATTGCCTCTTAGGAATATATCACTCTCTTTGTAGGTCAAGCACAAGAGAACTGCAGCTATTGTTCAAATGGATACATTCTAATGTGAGAGTAGCACATGGCTTGCAGTAGAAGCGGCCTGCTTAGAATGTAATTTGCCGCTCCTGTGTCTCCCTTTAAATGCTGCTTCCACTGAGGCCTATTGGAATGTGTGGGATGAGAGATGGTTTCTCCACCAAACAGGGAGCTGGAACTCAGAACATAATGCTGTAAACTCAGTTCCAGAAACTGAATTAAAATTTACTTGGTGAGCTCTTGTAGGCCGTGTTTTCTAAGAGAAAGTAGTGGTCATTCTGGCAAGCTCCATTGAAAATAATGGGAGAGTGTGGGATAACAGCAGGTTTCTCCAACAAACAAGGAGCTGGAACACAGAATTTCTTGCTGTCAAGCCAGTATCAGAAAGTGAATTGAAGCTTAAATGGAGCTCTCTGTAGTGCTTTTTTTTCTTAGAGAAACAAGTGTGTGTTCCTGCAAACACCATTCAAACCAATGGGAGAGTATGTGATAAGAGCAGGTTTCTCCACCAAACAAGGACCTGGAACTCAGAACTTCTTGCTGTCAACGAAGTGTCAGAATGTGAATTGAAGTTTACATGGAGCCCTCTGTAGCGCTTTTTTTCTTAGCGAAACAAGTGTTTGTTCCTGCAAGCTCCATTGAATCCAATGGGAGAGTGTGGGATAATAGCAGGTTTCTACACCAAACAAGGAGCTGGAACTCAGAACGTCCGGATGTAAACTCAGTTTCAGGTCTTGAATTCAAGCCTACATGGTGAGCTCCATAGTCCTTGTTTTCTAAGAGAAACAACTGTTTGTTCCTGCAAGCTCCTTTGAAACCAATGGGAGAGTGTAGGATAACAGCAGGTTTCTCCACCAAACAAGGAAGTGGAACTCAGAATTTCTTGCTGTCAACTCAGTTTCCGAAACTGAGTTGAAGCTTACATGGAGCTCTCTCTAGACCTTTTTTTCTTAGAGAAACAAGTTTTTTTTTTTTCCCTGCCAGCTCCTTTGAAACCAAAAGGAGAAAAATGTATAAGAGCAGATTTCTCCACCAAAGAAGCACCTGGAACTCAGAATGTTCTTATCTGATCACAGCTTCAGAAACTACATTACACTACACACCCAACACTCTGTGTAACCTTTTAGCTAGAGCATCTAACGTTTATTCCTGCAGATTCCCTATGCCTTAGTAAAACAGGGCCTCTTAGGAATATATCACTCTCTTTTTAGGGTCAAGAACAGTAGAACCGCAGCTATTGTTCAAATGGATATAGTCTAATGCGAGAGAAGCACAGGGCTTGCATTCGAAGAGGCCAGACTAGAGTGCAGTTCACCGGTCGTATGTCTCCGTTTAAACACTGCTTCCACTGAAGCCTATGGGAGTGTGTTTGATGAGAGGAGGTTTCGCCTCCAAACAGGGAGTTGGAAGTCATAACATCCAGATATAGAGTGAGTTAGAGAAACTGAATTAAAGCTTAATGTTGAGCTCCATAACTCTTGTTTTCTAACAGAAACAAATGTTTATTCCTGCAATATACATTGAAAACAATGGGAGAGTGTGAGATAATAGCAGGTTTCTACACCAAACAAGGAGTTGGAACTCAGAACGTCCAGATGTAAAGTCACTTTCAGGTCTTGAATTCAAGCCTACATGGTGAGCATCATAGCCCTTGTTTTCTCAGAGAAACAACTGTTTGTTCCTGCAAGCTGCCTTGAAACCAATGGGAGAGTGTGGGATAACAGCAGGTTTCTCCACCAAACAAGTAGCTGGAATTGAAAACTTCTTGCTCTCAAGTCAGTTTCAGAAAGTGAATTGAAGCTTACGTGGAGCCCTCTGTAGCCCTTTTTTTCTTAGAGAAACAAGTTTTTCTTCCTCCAAGCTCCATTGAATCCAAAGGGAGAGTGTGGGCTAAGAGCAGGTTTCTCCACCAAAGAAGGAGCTGGAACTCAGAACTTCTTGCTGTCAACTCAGTATCAGAAATTGAACTGAAGCTTACATGGAGCCCTCTGTAGCCATATTTTTTCTTAGAGCAACAAGTGTTTGTTCCTGCAAGCTCCTTTGAAACCCATAGGAGAGTGTGGGATAACAGCAAGTTTCACAAAACAAACAAGGAACTGGAGCTCAGAACTTCTTGCTGTCAACTCTGTTTCAGAAACTAAATTGAAGATTGCATGGAGCCCTGTGTATCCCTTTTTTCTTAGATAAAAAAGTGTTTTTTTTTTCCTGCAAGCTCCATTGAAACCAAAGGGAGAGTAATGGATAAGAGCAGGTTTCTCCACCAAAGAAGCAGCTGGAACTCAGAACGTTCTCATCTGATCTCAGCTTTGTTCGGAGCCGTGACGATCCTCCCCTAGGCACCCCCTCAAGACAAATGATGTTGGGAGCCGTGACAAGCCTCCTCAAGGCACCTCCTGAAGACAAATGAGAAATGAACAAACCACCTGCCGGAAAGCCCTGTTCCTGAACTTTATGCCCACACTCGTTCAGCACAGCGAAACATTCCAGTAATAATCAGCAAAGGCTCCAACGTGACCCGAGGGCGAACTCTGCACAGAGCCTCAGCCCTCCCCCTATACTCTATATATTGTAAGCTTTTTCCCCAATAAAATGAGACCTTGACAAGACTCTTTTGCTTGGCCTCACTCCTTTTCTCACCCATGTTTCTTTTCAGGTGATGTCCTCCTCGCTCCCACGAATAACAGTGGCCCGCGGGTCGGGTCAAGTGGCGCCCAACGTGGGGCCATCGAGGCACGGGCCTTCATCGAGCAGTGTTATCAATCAAGGGGTGCACACCTGTAGGCATTTCGAGGCGTCCTCCACCCAAGGCCGTCCGTCGAAACAGGTAAGTCACCTGCTCCATTTCAACATGGGTCATGAACTTAGTAAAGAAATGGCCTTCTTCAAAGGCATTAAGAAATCCCTCAGAGAAAGAGGAGTCAGGGTTAAAAAGAAGGATTTAGTTAAATTCTTTTTGTTCATTCATAATAAGTGTCCGTGGTTTATTTTGACTGGGCCTGAAATTCACCCCCTTAGTTGGGAAAAGGTCGGCAAAGATCTCAATAAATGCCTTCAGGAAGAGGGCCCCGAGGCTCTCCCTGCCACTTGTTTCAGTTACTGGGGGCTCGTTCGGGATATTATTCGCTCTGCTGAAAAAGACCCCACCAAGCAACATCTTTTGGCAGTAGCCAGTGAGTGTCTCCGACCCCTCTCCAGACCGCCCTCTAGACAATCCAGGGGTCGAGAGTCCGCTCCCTCCCCTTCCTCTTCTGTTATTATTGATATAGACAACCAGACAAATCCAACTCCAGTTGTTGAGTCCCCGCCTGTAAAGGGCACATCCCGATTTGAGGGTCTATTGCAGGCCTCCGCCCCTCCCTTGCAATGTTCAAATAATGATCAAAACTCCCCAAAGCAAACTGATGAGGCCCGTAATCCAGGAGATAACATCATTCTCAATCAGAAGGCTGCCCGCTATAATAATCCTGACTGGCCTCCTGCCAACGCTTTTGTGGCCGTCCAGCACAACTGCCACCCTCCTCCCTTCGATCCTCAGTCTGTGACATATACCTTGCCCCCTTTTCCCACTCCTCCCCCACCTCTTGATCCCTTAGCCCCTGCCAAACAATTCCTCCAAACTCAACTTAAAGGCCTCCAAGACATCTTCGCTTTACAAAAGGAACTCACCAATTTCACCTTACAAACCTCCTCCCTTCAAAATCAGTCGACACAGCGATAGGTTCCCTCCCCCTTGCTGTCCAAACCACCACACCGGCCCGCCGCTAAAAACAAACAGCTGCTTTTTCCTATAATAATGAGATCCAAGGCCGCTGCTGAGGCAAATCCCGAGAGGGGTCCTGATACTTCCGCCCCAGACTCAGAGGGTAATGATGATTCTCCCAATTCAGACAGAGAGCCTGATGGCCCTTCAGGGGAAGAAGAACCTCCTAATGTTGATCATACCCCAACTTACAAAAGACTTAAATTTAAATCAATAAAAGAACTCCATTTGGCAGTAAAAGATTATGGACCCACCGCTCCCTTTACCTTGTCCATTCTTGAGGGCCTTGCAAATGGGGGATATCTGCTGCCAGGAGAATGGACCAGAGTTGTTCAATCAGTTTTAGACAGAGGCACTTT
The DNA here is from genome assembly GCA_004025085.1 of Thryonomys swinderianus. NCBI lineage: Eukaryota > Metazoa > Chordata > Mammalia > Rodentia > Thryonomyidae > Thryonomys > Thryonomys swinderianus. Next base: position 6,242 of record PVIC010042868.1, on the reverse strand, counting down.
TCTTAGCTGGAAAGCTGAATTCCTAGAGCGAGGAGATGCCCTGGCTGTCCGTAACCAAAAAAACCCCTTGTCGCCCACCGCCTCTTGGTCAGCGGACAAACTTTGTGGCCACGGTAAATACGCCCCTGAGTCTAAACAAAAGGGCCTCCCCCCGGGTATCCTTGCACAAACTGCTGAGGCCGCCATGGGAGCCTGGAGAGTTATTCCCCCCAAGGGATCCATAACTACCCCCCTTTGCAAAATCCTTCAAGGACCACAAGAGCCCTTTGCGCAGTTCGTTGCACGCCTACAAGAGGTGGCTGAACGAGTTTTAGGGCCAGAAGAAACCGAAAGTAAAATAGTTAAACAATTAGCCATTGAAAATGCTAATTCTACCTGTCGTGCCGCCCTGCGCGGACGCACTAGAAATCTAGACATTTCTGGGATGATCCGGCTGTGTAACGACTGTGATGCAGTCTCCCCCCAGTTTACCAAGGCAATCAGTCTAGCCATTGGGGCTGCATTACAACAGCCTAATAATACGCTCCAACAGTCTAATAATGCCACTAACCACCAGTGTTTTCGCTGCGGACAATCTGGCCACTTTGTGAAACAATGCCCTGTGCCACGCACCTGTGCTGCCACCACGGTGGGCCCGCCTGTTATGCCTGCGGCCCCCCTTCCTTCCCGGCCTGCCACACTTTGTCCCCATTGCCGGAGGGGTTACCATTGGGCCAGCGAATGTCGTTCTCAAACCAATGCCTTCGGCAGCCCACTCCCTATTGTGCCGGGAAATGGACAACGGGCCCAGCCCCAGGGCCCCAAAACCATTCCGTTCTGTCCAGCTGCGGGGCCCAACCTTTTCAGCCAGATAAACAACCCACCCCCCTCCTCTGCCGAGCAACACCCGGCAGCGCCGGACTGGACCTGTGTGCTGCCACCAACACAATATTAACTCCAGAGGATGATGTTACTATCATAGCCACCGGCGTCTTCGGCCCACCTCCCCCCCGTACGTTCTTTCTAATACTGGGAAGGGCCTCTTCAACCCTCAGTGGCTTAACCATCCACCCCTCAGTAATAGATTCAGAGTATACAGGAGAACTCAAAGTCCTCGCCTCAGTTCAAGGCAGTCCCGTTACACTCGTCCCAGGACAGCGCATCACCCAAGCGCTTCCCCTCCCTCTACAGCCAGGTTTTCCTCACAAAAAAGACAGCCGAGGAAACACTTCCCCCGGATCGTCAGACACATACTGGGTTCAGCCCCTCACCAAAGACAGGCCGACACTCACTTTAAAGATAGACGGCAAATCCTTTACTGGCATCCTAGATACTGGGGCTGACTCCACGGTGATAGCACAAAAAAATTGGCCTTCCTCTTGGCCCCTTCAGCCTTCCCTAACTCATTTACAAGGCATAGGGCAATCAAAAAACACCCTCCAAAGTTCTAAAATACTCTCTTGGACAGACAAAGAAAATAATTCTGGATATATACAACCATTTGTTATACCTGGCCTGCCAGTTAATCTCTTGGGGAGAGATATTCTTACACAGATGGGAGTCTTTATGTGCAGCCCAAACAATGTTATTACAAAACAAATGCTCAGTTCAGGGTTTTTACCCGGTAGAGGTCTAGGTAAATCTCATCAAAGTATACCTGCCCCCTTAAGTCTCTCCCTACATCAGGGACGTGCCAGACTAGGCTATCCTGCCCATTTTTCCTGAGGGCCGTTGATCTGTCTGCACACCAGGCTGATAAAATCACATGGAAAGACAACACTCCAGTCTGGATTGATCAATGGCCCTTACCAACTGCCAAGCTGTCTGCGGCTTTCAAGTTAGTGCAGGAACAACTAGACGCAAGACATCTTAAGCCTTCCACATCGCCGTGGAACACGCCTATCTTTGTCATTCAAAGAAAAATAACAAATGGAGACTCCTCCAAGATTTAAGAGCCATAAATAAGACTATGGTTCCCCTGGGGACTTTACAACCTGGGCTTCCCTCCCCCATGGCAATTCCAAAAGGCTATCATAAGCTAATAATTGATTTGAAAGACTGTTTCTTCTCTATTCCGCTCCATCCAGAGGACTAAGCGATTCGCATTCTCTCTTCCCATAACTATATAAGCCCTTCCCCCCAATTCCAATTTAAAGTCCTGCCCCAGGGTATGGCTAACAGCCCTACTCTCTGCCAAAAATACGTGGCACAGATAGTTGGCCCTTTCAGGACCTCCTACCCTCATTTATATATTGTTCACTATATGGATGATATTCTTCTTGCCAGAAATTCAGATAAAGAACTACATTTAGTCGGCCAACAACTTATTACAGCTCTCCAAAATCACAGGTTTCTTATCTCTAATGATAAAATACAAGTCCACCTGCCTCAGTTGCTTTTAGGGTTTGAACTATACCCTGATAAAATTTTCTGCCAAAAGACACAGATAAAAACCAATTCCCTTCGTACTCTCCATGACTACCAAAAGTTATTGGGAGACATCAATTGGCTCCGTCCCTATTTAAAACTCACTACTGGTGATCTAAAACCTCTATTTGACATCCTTCAAGGAGACCCCAACCCCACTTCATCCTGCTCCTTAACTCCAGAGGCAAAAACCGCCCTCGCCAAAGTAGAACAAACTATAAACAATCAGTCCATCGGCTACTATTGCCCAGAGACCCCCCTCCACTTTCTAATTCCCCCCCTCCTTTTTCCCCAACAGGGTTGTTTTGGAAAACAAAGCCGCTTTATTGGCTACACCTTTCAGCCTCCCCGCCAAAAGTATTACCCACTTACCCCATGCTAGTTGTCGAGCTCATTTGTCTTGCCCGCACCACTGCCCTTAAGCTGTTCGGAAAAGACCCTGATAAATTAATCCTCCCCTATAATGCCCTTCAGGTTCAATGGCTTCTACAAAACAACACCGATTGGGCTATAAGTTGCATCTCATTTAACGGACAGATAGACAACCATTACCCAGCAGATAAGTTAATCCAATTTTTTTTACCAAACCCCGGTCATCTTCCCTAAGGTAACTAGGTCATCCCCCATACCTAATGCATGTCTCACTTTCACTGATGGATCCACTTTGGGCTTTGCCGCTTACAGCATTAATAACAAGCTTTTTAGAGTCAAAACCAATCTTTCCTCTGCACAATTAGTTGAGCTAGCTGCAGTAATTATAGTTTTTAAAACACTGCCCAATAGCCCCTTTAATTTATATACCGACAGTGCCTATCTAGCCCTCTCTGTTCCCCTACTCGAGACAGTTCCTTTCATCCGGCCCACCTCCAATGCCTCCCCCATAGTCTCCAAATTACAAAAGCTTATTTTTAATAGGTCAGCCCCTTTCTTTATAGGCCACCTGCATGCTCACTCAAACCTCCCAGGACCCTTAGCCAGAGAAAACAATTGCGTGGACCAAGCAACTCAAATCTTGGCCGCAGCACTTACGCTTTCCCCCTTGCAGGCTGCCCGCCAAGCTCACCAACTACATCACCTTAATGCCCACACCTTGCAACTCAGGCTTTCCATAACACGAGAACAAGCCTGACAAATTGTTAGAGAATGCCCTGGATGTCTCACCCTACTTCCTGAGCCTCATATAGGGGTGAACCTCCGTGGGCTAGTGCCTGGAGAATTGTGGCAAATGGATGTCACCCATCATGCCCCCTTTGGAAAGCTTAGATATGTCCATGTTTCAGTAGACATCCTTAGTGGCTTTATTTTTGCCACTCCCCAAACCAGAGAGGCTACCAGACATGTTATCTCTCATATCCTTGCTTCCTTGGCTGTACTCCCTACTCCCAAAGTCCTTAAGACAGACAATGGGCTGGGATACACTATACAAGTTTTAAACAATTCTGTGCCCAGATGAACATTAAACATGTCACCGGTATCCCTTATAATCCACAAGGACAAGGAATCATAGAAAGAACACACCTTACCTTAAAAAACATGCTCCATAAACTCAGTTCAGGCAAACATCTTCTCTATCAACCCATAGGAAATGCTAAGACCCTTCTCTCCCATGTGCTGTTTGTACTAAACTTTTTAACATATGATTCCATAGGAAAATCCGCTGCAGATCATTTTTGGCACCCCACCACTGCCACTAACTATGCACAAGTCCTATGGAAAGACCCACTGTCTCATCAGTGGAAGGGTCCAGACCCAGTTTTAATCTGGGGAAAAGGACATGCATGTATTTATGACTCTGTGGCACAAAATGCTCGATGGCTACCCAAGCGCCTCGTCAAAACCTATAATCCACCCAGGGCACCCCCTGAGAACACTTCCTAATGTGCTCTCTTTCAGGGTCAACAACAACACAAAATGCTCCTCCCTCTCCTCCTCAGTCTAGCCTCTGGCTCCATTGGTAAGTCACCTTATCAACTCTACAATTTCACCTGGCTTGTCATGTCCGGGACAGGAGACATCCTCAATTCCAGCTCCTCCGTTGCCTCAGAGCCACATTGGCCTACTTTAGAAGTGGACCTCTGCCAACTGGCTCTCAAAGGACACCCTGATTGGGGCATCCCAGATCTCTACCCGCCCCAAGATAAGGCCCCCGAACTCCCCAATAGTTCCCCCTTTCTCGGGTGCAATAGTGCCGTCAAGCGGTTCTATTTAGCCTCACCATCAGGACAACAGGGAATATACGTATGTCCCGGAGAACACAGGCCTCGCCATCTTAGTTATAAGTGTGGATACACCGCAGATTACTTCTGCGCCTCTTGGGGATGTGAAACCACGGGAGACACCTACTGGAGACCTAGTTCCTCCTGGGACTATATCACCATTAAAAGAGGTTTCACCAGTCAAAATGCCGAATCCCCAGGCTATTTTGCTAAATGTACACCCGACCATCCCATAACTAAAGGCTGGTGCCTCCCGCTTCAAATCCAATTTACCTCCAAGGGCAAACAATATGATTGGACCACTTCCTCCCAACCAAAACAATGGGGAATAAGAATATATAAAGCTGGAAAAGACTTTGGGGTCATCCTTAAAATCCAGCTTCTTAAGCAGCCTCCAAATTCCCATAAGCCCATAGCGATGGGGCCCAATCCGGTCCTTAATCCAGCTGCTTCTGAAAAGGGAGACTCCACTATCCCCACTACAGCCTATGCTACTATATTTCAACCCACAGTTCCCGCTAAGCCTCCTTCTTCTGCTGAACGTATAATACAAATGATCAATGCCTCCGCTTCAGCCTTTCGCCTCCTTAATTCTTCAGATTATCAAGAGTGTTGGTTATGCTTTTCCCCACAACCCCCTTTCTATGAAGGGATAGCTAAGCTCCTAAATCCCATTCCTACCAACTCCACAAGCAATTTCAGGTGGGTGCCTGCTGAACAGGGACTCACTCTGAGCTTCTTAACGGGGATAGGCTCCTGTCTGTTGGGACCTTCCATGGCTCCCCCTGTTTCCCTTTAAAAAGTTTGTAATCAGACCTTCACTGTTAACTCCTCCTCTACCTATATTTTAGCCCCCAACAATTCCTACCTGGCTTGTTCCACTGGCCTCACTCCATTTATAGTTACAGCCACTTTCTTACAAAAGAGAGATTATTGTGTTCTGGTTGAACTTCTCCCTCGACTAACCATTCACCCTCCCAAAGAGTTTCTTAATTTCTGGGAAAAGGGAGCTCTCTTGCCTAGACATAAAAGAGAGCCCACTTCAGCTATTACCCTTGCCGTGGTCCTTGGACTGGGGGCCGCTGGCACCGGCACCGGCATAGCTTCATTAGTCACCTCCCAACAACAATACGCTCAGCTTAGCTTAGCCATAGACAATGACCTTCATGAGCTACAAACTGGACTAGCAAATTTAAAAGAGTCTGTAGTTTCACTCTCCGAGGTAGTCCTCCAAAATAGATGAGGTCTTGATTTACTATTCATCCAAGAGGGAGGGCTCTGTGTCGCTCTAAAAGAAGAGTGCTGCTTTTACATTGATAAAACAGGCTTAGTACAAAACAGCATAGAAAGAGTAAAAAATAGCCTTGAAGAGCGCAAACGCAAATAAGAACAACAAGAATCCTGGTACCAAAACTGGTTCTCCACCTCCCCCTGGCTTTCAACCCTATTACCCACAATCTTGGGCCCCCTCCTCGGGCTTCTGCTCTTGCTCTCTTTGGGTCGTGGGCTTTTCGACAATTAACAGATCTTATTAAGAAACAGGTCGCTTCAGACACCAGACAAAACGTCTCAGTCCATTATCATCAGATCCACACAGATGACAACGCTCACAGCCCCCCC
>PVIC010042867.1:0-15605 GCA_004025085.1 Thryonomys swinderianus | reverse complement strand
CAGGCTGGGCCTGAGCTTGCTATGTAGCCCAGGCAAGCCTCAAACTCAGCAGTCCTCCTGCCTCTGCCTCCCGAGTGCTGGGATTACAGGCGTGAGCCACCACACCCGGCACTGTGGTATGTGGTTACCAGGGATCAAACTCGGGGACCTTGCGCTTGCAAGGCAGATGCCAGAACCACTGAGTTAAATCCATGGCTGCAGTCATTTCATACTCTTACAAACATTGTATACATTGATCAGTCTTATTTAGAAGGTCTTGTAAATAATCCTAGATAGGAAATTACTTATCAAGGATATTTATTTTAATTTTTAAAAATCTCACTGTGAAAACATCATCAATTGATATATTTAAGGCAAAAAAAAATAATTTCCCAGAATTCAGCTATTCTACAACATTCATATCCTGAGATATTTTCCTCTGTCCCCTGCTATCGCACTACCAATTCTGTGTCATGTGGAGGAGTCCTCCACTTTGTACCCAGGGTCTCCCATTCCTCCTGATCTAGGAGATGCCTGTGAAGCTCACGGGGCCATGGAGCAGCAAAGAAACTTCTAAACTGGTCGTCAATTTGCCTTTTGACCTTAAACAAGTTAGTTGTCTTCTCAAGGCCTTCATTTGTGCTAACTCCTTTCTGTACAGTACTAGCTCCTTTTTGCCCTTAACTGGCTTCTCCCAGGCAAAACCTCCTTTAATATAAAGTAGCAAATAAGCCTTAGAGCCAGGCAGACTTGAACCCATTCCTTGCTGTCTGTCCTGGGGTGAGTGGCGTCACTTCCTGGATTTCGATTCAGTCATATGTAAAGTGGTTGATGAGTACAGCGTATGGGATGTAGGGCTGTATACCAGGGTACAGAGGAGATTGAAATTGCCACAAGGACATATGCGCATGGCACATAATTGGTAGTGGGACAGCAAGACCCTTCCCTGGGCATCCTGCAAGTCTTACTCGCCTAGGATACATGACACCAGCTGTTTCTCCAAGCAAATGCTTCCTACCTTTGGTTTTGCTTGACACTGTGGTCCTTCTTCGGTGGGGGCGGGGAAGGAAGAGGAGCTGCTTCTGGGGGCAGAGGCAGAGGAATGCCACCGGGCTCTATTTATCCAGATACGATGACTATGATTATGGGGAGGTGAACCAGCTCCTGGAGCGCAACCTCAAGATCTACATCAAGACCGTGGCCTGCTACCCAGAGAGGACCACCCGGAGGATGTACACCCTCTTCTGGAGGCACTTCCGACACTCGGAGAAGGTAGTGCCCTCAGAGGGAGGGGCGGGAGGGAAGCTGGCTCAGCTAGGAGAGAGGGAAAGAGCCTAGACCCAGAGTCTGTCTTGCCTGAGGGGACGCCTGGTGCTGGTGTCCTGAGTTCAAGTTCTGCTCTCTCATGTGGTCTCAAAATCCGTTTCTCACCTGGGAAGTGGCAGCGTGCATCCTGGTGGATCCCCACCTCGTGGATGTCTTCAGTGGCAGCCCAGTGGACCAAGGTTCAAACTGTAACGATGCTCTGGGGTAGAACTGTGACCTTGAACAAGTCACTTTGCTTTCTGAGCTTTTCCACTTTCTAGTGAGAGTGAGCACCGCTTACATTCAAGGTGTTTGGGAGGATGGGATTAGAAAACACACACAAGCTTTCATTTCCGTGGGGGTGCCAGGTTGCGTTCGCTCTTGTTTTCGCTCTGAGGGACGGAGAGGTGAGGCGTGTTGGGGAAGAACGTGCTGGGAGTTCTTCAGCACTCATCGTACCAAGCGGCTCAGCAAAGGTCAGGGCGTCTCTGTGGGAGCAGGAGGGGTGAGCCGAGGGGTCAGAGGTAGCGGCAGTCGGGGAGGGCTGTGGGTCGATGGCTCCTCAGTAAGCCCTGGTCTGTGTCCCAGGTCCACGTGAACTTGCTGCTCCTGGAGGCCCGCATGCAAGCCGCCCTGCTCTATGCCCTCCGCGCCATCACCCGCTACATGACCTGACTCCCTCCCATGCAGGACGCACAGCCGCAGCAGCTGAGCCTGGGGGCGCCCTCTTCCCTGCAAGGACTCCTCGATCTGAAGGCGGGCCCAGGACCCTTTCTGTCCTGCGCAGGCACCCTCCCCCACGGAAGCGGGCTTGTGTCACGTGCAGCCCAGGTCACACCCTCCTTTTCTTGATGGACACGATCGTTGCACTGACTCTGGGATCTCCGCTGTCTCCGTGGGACCTGCGAGAGGACTAGGAGATCCTAAGGGAAGACACAGGAAGGACAATGGCCACGCTCAGACTGATGCGCAAAGCAGGCGGGGTCCTAGGCACCTCGAGTGTCATGGCCTTCCTGAACTGGAAAGTCCCCGGCTGGCCTCTGTAGGAGAGGGACAGAGATCTCCAGGGATAACACTCCAGGCAGCTCTGCCTTCCCTCCGCACCTCATTCTTGTGTTTCATTACCTCCCGCCTGCCCTTCACCCATCAATGTGAAAGTCCGGGTCACAGCCGGTCTGTGGGCCCAGTCTATCAAAAGCCTTTTCTCTTGGGCAGCGTGAAGGCCTCCTGTTCCCTTGCTGCCCAAATCCTACTCAAGTTCTTTTACCTCTTCGCACCATAACCCTTTATCCCACACTCAGTGATAGGAGACCTCCGGAGAGGGGCCAAACACATCCAAAGAGCAAACTGTCGCTAGAGAGGAGAAGCCTCTACTGGCCGCTTTGCTTTCTGGGAAGGAGGGAGTATTTGAAGATAAACAGTCCGTACTTGGGCCTTTGGTGTTTGAGGTCAGCTTTCCTCACGGCCTCACCTTTGGAACACAGTCAGTGCCTGGGAGGAGCAGAGGGAGATCCTGTTCTCCCTGGACCACAGAGCCCAGTGTCCGCCCTCTGTCCCCAGGAGGTCTGCCAAGGACTTTTGCCAAAATGTTGAGCCTTTCTAGGTGGCTGATGTGGCACCAGGGCCCAGTACCGGAAGCTAATGCCAGAGTTCTTGTTTGGGCACTGCCACTAATTGAGTGGCCGCAACCACATTGCCAAGTCCCCTTGACCACAACTGGAGACTGATGGGTGGGTTTGAGTTTCCCAGTGTCTAATGCTTCACTCTAGGATCTCAGGCCAACAGCAGATTTTCTTGCAAGATCCTGAAGGCCTCTGGGGACACCCCCTTCCTGCCCTCAAGCTCCTGGCTGCCTTCCGAGAACTGTACCCCTAGTCTAGTTTCTGTCCCCTCTCCTGGAATTTAGGTGGATTGCTTGGACACAGAAGTGGCTAAGGACTGACCCCAAGCACTTTCCATAGCAAACAACTGTGAATTGAGACTTCTCTTGCCCTTCCAGCAGTGGGTGCGTCCCCCCGGGCCGGTGTAGGGGTGCCTGGGAGAGGCAAGGGCACAAAGCTGCTGCTGCTTCTGACCTTCCCCCTCCACCCCGGACCCAGCCCTCATGCCACCTTTCATACCCATGCAGGCATGGGGAAGCGACTGGCAGCCCTCTGAGGCCCGAATGCCCTCCCCTCAAAGAAGATGGATGGGGTGGGGATGGGTCGCAGCATGGAGGTTTGAGCTCCAGAGGGTACATCATGGCTGTGTGGGTGTCCCCTGGGTGGGTGGGAAGGGGTATCTGGTGTTCACGTGCTGAAACCTTTTACCTTGCTGCGAGTTATGTATGATGAGAAATAAAGATTCACCAAGGTTTTGTTTTGTATTCCTTGTAAATGGGCCATTTTTCTAACTTCCTGGAGGTCAGAGTTCACTTCCTAGCACAAGCAGGGTGCTGGGATTGCGTCATGGACTGGACCTGACAGCCACTGCCCTGCCAGGTGCTTGTGCTCAGTGATTGCAGGATTGGAGTTGTTGGCATGGAAAATTTGCTTCTGCCCTTGTGTGTCCAGCCCTGCCACCCCTCTATAGCTGCTCTGGCACTGTGGAGTAATCGGGACCATGTCATTCTTCTGGCAAAGCCTGGCTCTGGGCTGGGCACCTGAAGGTAAACCCACAAGACAATGAAGAACCAGGTGAAATGACTTTGCTGAGCACACAGTGAGCAGGTCAGAGGTGGAGCCAGGATTCCAGGTGAGGTCTGTTTGATGCTGAGGCTCTGGCATCCAGCACACCTGGCCTTTTTCCTACCCCTGACTTGTGGCATAAAGAGGCTGTTCTGACAACCCAGTGGTTTCCCCCCAACACACACACACAGTATGTTGACTTTCTCATCCATCCCTTTCCAGGCATAAGGAATCGGGTGTAAACTGCCCTTGCCTCTTACAGTTACGTGACCTTGATCAAATTTCTTCTCTGGAAACCAGGAACTAGGGAGCCCATCAGGAAAACTACATCAGCACTAAAAGCTTAAGACTTTCCCTCCTGGCTTCCCATTTGCTCTGAATGCTGCCAGCTTAACCTGAAGACTTGGTCTTCTTCAGGAAGCCTTCCGTGAGAGACTGCATGTGGCCTTTTCCCTTGAGACGCCTCTCCTGCTTCCCTGCATTTGGTTTTCCTTCTAGATCATCTGAGAGGGTGAGAAAAAGTGAACCAAAGCTGCCGCATGAAACGGGTCCTGGCCCTGCCTTGGCCACTGTTACCATTGGGGGAATGGTTATTTTCCCTGTGTCTTCAGCTTCCTCGGTCATAAAACTAGGAGTAAAATATTTTCATTTGCCTTCTTCCAGGTAACATTTCTAGAAAGGTGGGTGTTGGCAAATGTCTCCAAGTTTAACCTTGGCAATTGCCCTTTGAGAAAGGGATGCTGGTCCCATTTTGCAGGTGTAGAAACAGGACTGCAAGTGAGAAACCCGGGACTATTCACTTAGCAGTTAGACCTCTGTCTGGTTCATGTTCCATCTTTGACATTTAACATCTGACTGAACAAGCTACCTAAGTTCTCTAGCTTTGGTTTCTGTTGGAATTGAATTAATACCGAGGGTCACAGGAAAGGTGTAAGGATTAAATAATACACGAAAGCCAGCCTGCATGGTTTAAGTAGTTGGATGTCATTAGTGAGACTGCTGGGCCTTTAGAAATTTGCCCAAGCCTTGAGGTTGAATTAGAACCCCTCTGTCTGATTCCAGAGTTCCTTGTATTGTATAGCGTTTGCCTGAAGGCACTCCTAATCTGTTTTTCAAAAGCAGGTTAAATTCGGTCTGTACAAGGAATTGCAAATTCTCTAGCCAAGATAGTATCTAATGAATCTGCTTCAGACTTCTGCGGTCTGTAAATCCAGGACCTGGACACACTGATGCTGGATGGAGTGTGAGCAGGTTGCTAGGGACCCGAGTTTTTGTTGAGCTTTTTAGTGCTTCGGACAGTAGAAAAGAGCTGGCTGAGTCCTCCCTGCTGCCTCCAGGCCTTCACCAGAGGCCTCAGACAGGCAGATTTGGAGAAGCGGTTCACCAACCTTTGTTTCTTGGAATCTCTTGGAGGACCGTCTTTTACAGCCTCCCCCGTGTTCTTTCTCTTAGCGGATGTTGTGTACCTAATATGTATCATCCCTGGAGACGGAGATAAGGGAGCCAGGCTTGGTTCCTGCTCTCTTGGGACTTGCTGTCGAGTGCAGGGGACAGATAGTGGCTCATTACTCAACTAATGATGTACATTACTGTTGTGGTGGACACCTGGAGAAAAATACAAAGAGCTCCCGGAGTGTTGACAGCCTAGCCGTGGAGTTTTCTCTTCCGAGTTTATAACACTACCAGGAAGGGCCCTTTCCCACCGAGGGAAGCACTTGGAGCAGGCGCTGTGCGGAGTCCCTCTTTGGGGACTGCCCTGCATTGAAAGGAGAGCTCAGCGCATGGTTATGCTTCCTCCAGGCAGTCTGCCCCCCCACCCCAGCTGGTTGACCGGAAGGAAGGGTACAGAGGCCCCGCCCCTTTGTCTCTGACAGAGCTCTGAAAGATCACCCCAGCTGGAGCACCCCGCTTGAGATGAGCTGAATCCTCCTCCACTGCGGCTATAGAGCAGCCCGACTTCTCTTTCGGTCTAGTGCCCCTTCAAACCATCTGTGATACTTCCTCAATAATCCTCTTGAATGCAAGTTTCCATCTCAGAATCTGCTTACCAGTGTACTGGATCCGACAGGCTCTTTCATTACAGATGGTGAAAATATAAAGACCCGAGAGAAGCAGTGACTTGCTTGAGATCTCAAAAGCCTGAACCTTCTGATCTTCAGCTTGCTGCCACCTGTGTCAGCGCACAGCACCAGACCCATACACTGTCCTGCCTTGACTTTCTCTTGCTGAACCTGAAGGTAACGATAGCAGCGGCCGGAATGAGCGGCTGGAGACCGTGGGCAAATCACTTCCCCTTTCTAGGGAGAAGCTTCAGTCTAAAGCCAGAGTGCTCCATCTTCTCTCATCGGCCTCTGTGATACCCGAGGTCTTTAAGAAGACATTTTCGACAGAAAAACATATAGCAGTAGAGAATTTTTCCTCCCTTGTCCAAATCACCTCTGGTTGCTGTTGGAGTGGAACAGAGGAAATTAGGCATATGAGTCTGTCTGTCTGTCTCTCTCTCTCCCCCTTGATCACTGTTTTTGTTTTTTTCTTTTCTCATTCCATTCCTAGAGACTGACCCCAGGTTCTTCTCGCTTGACTACTCAGCCCTTTTTTTTTTTGAGACAGGGTCTCGCTTTGTAGTTCAGGCTGGCCCTCAGCTCACTATGTAGCCCAGGCACGCCTCAAATTCAGCAATCCTCCTGTCTCTGCCTCCTGAGTGCTGGGATTACAGGCGTGAGCCACCATGCCCGGCATTGTGGTATGCGGTGTTGGTTGTTGGTGGGCGTGAGTCTCCATGCCCAGCACTGTATGTGGTTACCAGGATTGAACTCAGGACCTTGCGCTTGTGAGGCAGGCGCCGGAACCACTGAACTAACCCTCTGGCCCTTATTCAGCCCTTTTTATTTTTTATTGTTTAGCCCTTTTCTTTAGTGTTTTTTGTTTGTTTGTTTGTTTGGGGTTTTTTGTGTTTTTGTTTTGTTTTGTTTTTTGAGACAGGGTCTGGCTTTGTAGTTCAGGCTGGTCCCGAGCTCAATATGTAGTCCAGGCAAGCATGGAACTCAGCAATCCTCCTGCCTCTGCCTCCTGAGTGCTGGGGTTACAGGTGTGAGCCACCACGCCTGGCATTGTGGTGTGCGGTACTGATTACTAGTTTTGCTATTGTTGTATGTGGTTACCAAGAATCGAACCAGGGACCTTGCACTTGCTAGGCAGGGACTGGAACCACTGACCTAAATCTCTAGCCTTAGCCCTTATTTATTTATTTGTTTGTTTGTTTGTTTATTGGTGTTACCAGGGGTTGAACTCAGGCCCTTGTGGTTCTAAAGTAGGTGCAGTACCACTTGAGCTAAATCCCTGGCTTGCCCGTTTTATTTTTTGAGACAGGGTCTTATTAAATTCCCCAGTTTAAGTTCAAACCTACCATTCTCCTGCCTCAGCCTCTCAGAGTGAGATTACAGGTGTGCCAGCACATCTGGTGGCATCTGTCTCATTTTTGAGCTTTCAGAGTCACATGTCAATAATCTTTAGGGACTGGCAGGCACAGTGGCACATGCCTGTGATTCTAGCACTTGGGAGGCAGAGGCAGAAGGATTGCTGAGTTCGAGGATTGCCTGGGCTGCATGGTGAGCTCAGGATCAGCCTGAGACCCTGGCTCAAACACTAAAAAAAAAGTTACACTTTGCCCTGGGGTGTAGCTCAGTGGTAGAGGGCTTGCCTTCCATGTACCAGACCTTAAAAATAAAAAACAAAACCGGGAATGGTGGTTTATGCCTGTAATCCCAGCATGTAGGAGGCAGAGGCAGGAGGATTGCTGAGTTCAAGGCTTATCTGGGCTACATAGAGAGCTCAGAGCCAGCCTGAACTATAATGTGAGACCCTGTCTCAAAACAAACAAAAAAACAACAAAATAGGTAATATTTATTTATTAGAGAGGGAGTGGGAAAGATCTTGACTTATTTAGGCCCTCCCATGAGCTAGGTTCCCCATTAAGTACTTTGAGGACAAGGTCTGTTCCCCTCCTATCATGGCCCTCTCTATAGTAAAGTCTGTTATTGGTTCTATTTCAAAGATGGGCTTAAAAAGGCCAGGGATTTAGCTCAAGTAGTGCCACACCAACCTTGGAAGCACAAGGGCCCAAGTTGGATCCCCAGTACGACCAAAAAAAAAAAAGGGCCAGGGATTTAGCTCAGTGGTTCTGGTGCCTGCCTCGCAAGCACAAGGTCCTGAGTTAGATCCTGGTAACCACATACAATGCTGGGCGTGGTGACTCACGCCCACCAGCAATCAATAACACATACCACATACCACAGTGCCGGGTGTGGTGGTTCACACCTGTAATCCCAGTACTCAGGAGGCAGAGGCAGGAGGATTGCTGAGTTTGAGGCTTGCCTGGGCTACATAATGAGCTCAGGGCCAGCCTAAACTACAAAGCAAGACCCTAACCCTGTCTCCAAAAAAAAAAAAAAAAAAAAATCGTTTTCTCTGGCTCTCCACCCCACCCACAGGATGTATTTTTCTTTTCTGACCCCTTACAAGTACTTCTCTTCCCAACCCAGCACAAGGAATTGAACCAAGAAGCCAATACACATAGGTAAGTGCCCTACCAAGGAGCTATATCCCCATCTCCTAAGGCTTTTATTCCCTCTAAGATTATAATCATTTTCCCAGTTGACAAAACACAGGGAGGGAGGGATTTTTTGTGGGGTGTGTTCTGTTTTAGTCCCACAGTAGGGGCAGAGCAAACAGGTGCGGAGCATATGTTTGTATCCACCAGATAGATGTTTAGGTGGTCTAGTCCTGGGCCCAGCTAGCAGCACTGGTGAAATCACAGCCTCCAGACTCTGCTGAGTCGGCTCTGCTCTGGCCGCCTTTCCCTGCCCAGTTTGTCACGAAGCCAGCAGCTCTCAGACGCTCAGCGTCAGTCTAGTGTTGGGGAAAGAGCTTGGACTTTGGAACCAGACGGCCAGAGCTCAAATCTGAATGCGAG
Organism: Thryonomys swinderianus; assembly: GCA_004025085.1. Lineage (NCBI taxonomy): Eukaryota > Metazoa > Chordata > Mammalia > Rodentia > Thryonomyidae > Thryonomys > Thryonomys swinderianus. The sequence continues at coordinate 6,683 of PVIC010042867.1, read as the reverse complement.
TCCATCTGGAATGAGGCAGAGTATAAATAAACAGGACCAAGTACCTATATGACCGTTAGTAACTTTAATTTCCTCATTGATAAATTGAGAATGTCGCCATCTACGTGAAAAATGTCACTGTTGTATCAAATGAGAAAATGTTTATAAAATGCCTATTTAGTTCATTTTGTGCCTCCCTTTGACAGAAAATAGGGTCTTGGTCAATGCCATTTTCCTGGATTTATTTCTTCAAATCTCACATTGTTCTTCTATTAAAAAGGGGTAGGGGACCGGGGATTTGGCTCAGTTTGTCTGCCTCCTAAGCATAAGGTCACAAGTTCGATCCCTGGTACAAGGAAAAAAAAAAAAAGGAGGATAGGGCTGGCTGGGACTGCAGCTCAGTGGTGGAGCATGTGCTTAGCATTTGTGAAATCCTGGGGTTGATCCCAGCTCTGCAAAATAAATAAGTAAAAGGGAATGATAATAATATCTAATTCATAGGATTTCTGTCTATTCATTTAAATAAGTGTTTGTCTCCAAGAAATGATTTGCCCCTACAGGACATTTGGCAAAATCTGCAGACATTTTTGGTTGTCACAACAGGGAATATCTCTGGCAGTTAGAAGATATAAACCAGGAATTCTGGGCTTGGAGCCTCAAGCTTGTAATCCCAGCACTAGGGAGGCAGAGGCAGGAGGATTGCAGAGTTCGAGGGTTGCCTGAGGTACACAGTGAGCTCAGGGCCAGCCTGAACTGCAAAGTGAGACCCTGTCTCAAAAAAAAAAAAAAAAAAGATATAAAGCAGGGATGCTGCTATCCATCTTTCAGTACAAGAGTTTTTATCCAGTCAAGACTGTTCCAAAGTTGAGAAATCCTGAATTAAATAATACGCCTAATGTGTTCAATACAACACCTGGTACACATTAACTGAATGGTAAATGGAAAACAAATAGACTTTGGGGGAAAATACGCTTCCCGGAGCAGAAATACAAGTTCGGTGAAGCCATATCCCTACAGTCCTTTCCCCCAAATTTCTACCTATCAGAGGGTGGAAATGACGAGGCTCACATCAAAGAAGTGGTTTTATCATCAGAAATGTAGAAACCAGAGTGAGCAATATGTTCAAAATAGGAGATCTGCGGCCTTGGACTTTGGACTCCTCGGGAGGGCAGCGCCTGCCCTGCTCGGAGTTTCAGCTGCTGTCGGGGGCAGGGCAGGGACCTCTGGGGCGTCGCAGATCCAGGGCTTACGGCCCACAGGCTCCTCCCAGTTTATAGGAGTGCTCCCAAGATACATTGCAGATCAGCAGGAATGAAGTGGGGGCCCCCGGGAGACTGTGTGTCACAAGATCTGATGACACAGCCAGGGTGAACCAGAGGAGCAAATCTTAGTCCACGGAAAGTGCAGCCCGAGTAGAAATAGGCCCAGTTCAACAGAGTTGAGGGTTCAGAGAGTCTCAGAGCTTCCCTAACCGGCACCAGCAGCTAGGGGTCTCCTGGGCGGGACTCCCTCTGGAACACTGGTTAGGAGCACAGACATCTAGGAGAGGACATTGGAGACCCAGCTCCGCCAGCACCGGTGCTTGCCCTGGAAAAGGCACACGGGCACTGCGGCTCACTGGTGTACACTCAGGAAACTGTGCCTGTGTCTCAGTTGCCATAAAAACAATACAAAAAAGCGAGGGTCTGAGTTCAATCCCTGGTGCTGCAAAACACAACAGAAAGGCTCTAAGGGCTATTATCATTCCTAGTTTTTATTTATTTATTTTGTTTATTTAATCTTGCAGTGCCAGGGCCTTGTCCATGCCAGGCAGATGCTCTACCATGGTTCTATCTACATTCCCAGCACCATCATTCCTACTTTTTGGACTTGTGGGTGTTTTTGGTTTTTTAACAGCATCTCACTGTACTTAAGACTGGCCTTGAACTCATTATGTAACACAGGCTGGCCTGGAACTCACAGTGATCCTCCTGGCTCATCTCCAGAGTGCTAGGATTACTGTCGTGAGCCACCACACCCAGCCCATCACTCCTACTTTATAAAAGAATAAACCAAGGCTCAGTGAGGTGAAGGATTTGTCCCAATGTCACACAGCCGACTTAGTAGTAGAGGGTCACTATGATGGACTTTGGAGCAGTGACTGATGTGCAGCTTAAGATCTCATATGGGAGAGAAAGATGACAAAAATCTAATCCCCCATAGAGACAAGAGAGAGGCTAGTACAAAATTCAGATAGAGTTAAGCTGTCCCGAGGTCACTTCCAGGCAGCCCAAGTAGAAAGGCTTCCTGGAAGAAATGGTGGCTGAACTGCACTTGAACTAAAGTCCAGTTGGGTAGAACCAAAGACTGCTCTTCATTTTCAGATTGAGATGCACAGAAGCAGGAGCTCTGGGTTTGCCCAGAGACCCTGAGTACGCAGGGTTGGGAGCAGAAAATCTGCCTAGGAAAGTTGAGAAATGAGGACAAAACTATTTGTTTGGTGGAACGGATGGGACAATTGCTCAAAATACTTAACAACTTCCACGTGTACCAGCAGAGCAGAAAGGATATCGATCTATAAACAATGCCATGTCCATGCTGGTGAGGAGAGACTGAGTCCCAAGCCAAATATCCTGGAAAGGGTACACTTACTTGTTCCCCTTCTCTTCCATGTTTTTGGAAATAACAGGTCCCTATTTTGCTTTAATGGTCTGCTCAACCTACTCTCAGTGTATTTAGCTCTTGTGGGCTAGACTCACTTTTTAAAAAATTTTACACTGGAGATTGAACTCAAGACCTTCCTCCTGAGCTACATTTCCACTCCCTTTATAAAAACTTTTATTTCAGGACAGGGTCTCTAAGCCACTAATTTTCCCAGGCTGACTGAGAGTTTGTGATTCTCCTGCCTCAGCCTCCTTGCGGGGATCACAAGCAGGCACCACCACACCCAGCTTTAACTTCACTTTTCTGTCTCCAGATGTAGGAGCACAGTGGAATCTAGTCTTGCTAATCAGAATGCCACAGTGACTGGCGCACGTTTGTCAGAACACTTGGGGGAAAAAGTGACTGTTTCACTAGGACAATTTAGGAAGGGAAAATTAGAGTTAGAGACAGAGATGTCAGATATTGGTGATACTATTTGAATCTGTACATTCAGCAATGCCGGAAGTCATCACCTATACTCTTTAGTTCAGTGAGCAAAAATTTATCTTTTATGAATCAGACAGGCTGGGCTGGCTTCCTCCTTACTGGCAACAGGAAGCAGCTAATATAGTTGTAGGCGGGCCTGCGGGGCCTGCTTAGGCTCTACAGAGACACGGGAGGAAAGAGAGAGTCTGGCAGGAAGAGGAAAAAGGACAAATGTGGCCACTATAAGTCCTAGGGGCTCGAACAAATTGGAAGCAAAACTAGAGGAAAATGCAGGGAAATAGAAGGAACACCTACTGCTTGCCCCTTTCAGGCATCCAAACTTGTGCCCTGAGTCAGAGACTCAAGTTGTTCCCAGAAATGATGGTGTGCCATACTTACCTCTTTCTCTGTGAATGAATACTTGAACACTTCTATGAGCCGAATTTTAATTGTGCCAGGAAGAGTTTGGAAAGCCTCCTGTATCTTACAGAACTGAAAGCACTCACAAGTGACTTTTAGACATTAAAATTATGATATAAATAAATATTTATGAAAGATATATCCTAGCCAGGCATGGTGGCTCACACCTGCAATCCCAGCACTTAGGAGGCTGAGGCAGTAGGATTACTGTGCATGCAAGGCCAGCCTGCGCTACATAGTGAGTTCAAGACCAGCCTGAATTACTTGTCTCAAAAAGAAAGATATATCCACTTATTCTTTAATTTATCTTTCACCTTCTTTTTTTTTTTTTTTTTTTTTTTTGAGACAGGGTCTCGCTTTGTAGTTCAGGCTGGCTCTGAGCTCACTATGTAGCCCAGGCAAACCTCGAACTCAGCAATCCTCCTGTCTCTGCCTCCCGAGTGATGACAGGCGTGAGTCTCCACGCCCAGCATTGTATGTGGTTACCGGGGATCAAAATCAGGACCTTGCGTTTGCGAGGCAGGCGCCGGAACCACTGAGCTAACCCTCCGGCCCAATTTTCTTTTTCTTTATGTATCCAAGATATTGTTAATGGTGAATCAGGTTACAAAATTGTATGTTTAGTGTGATCTCTTTTGTTTGTTTATTTAAAAGTTAAAAAAAAAGCACTGCTAGAGTGCTTGCCTAGCATGCAGGAGGTCCTAGGTTCAATTCCTAGCACCAGAAAAAAATAATTAAAATTATGTATATATACGAAAAAGTCTGGATGGGCCGGAGATTTAGCTCAGTGGTTCCAGCACCTGCCTAGCAAGCACAAAGTCCCTGGTTCAATCCCTGGAAACCAAATACTACTTCTTTAATTAGTACAACAATCAGTACAACACACCACAATGCTGGGAGTGGTGGCTCATGCCTATCATCTAAGCACTCAGGAGGCAGAGGCAGGAGGATTGCTGAGTTTGAGGCTTGCCTGGGATACATAGTGAATTCAGGGCTAGCCTGAACTACAAAGTGAGACCCTGTCTCAAAAAAAAAAAAAAGTCTGGAAAGACATAGAATATTGTTATTTTGTTGGGGCTTGAGCTCAGGACCTTGTGCTTGTGAAGGCAGGTACGGTGCCACTGAACTAAATCCTCAGCTGAGAATATTGTTAACTACCTCAAATCTGTTTTCCCTTCCTTCCCTGTTCACTGACCCTCAAGAGTGTTTAGGTATTTTATTTCAAGGAAGATCTCCAGAGTTAAATGAAGAAGTCTAAACTAGTCACAGTAATGTCAATGGTATGTACAGGGCCATCCTGTGCTCTATTACTGGCTGGTAAGAAAGGAGGAGGAGTGTGGTGGCACATGCCTACTGTCAAGGATGAGACCAGAGAGTCATGAGTTCAAAGCCAACTGGGCTATGTAGTGAGACTCTGTCTCCAATCAATCAACAAATCCATCAATTGATCAAATAAAAAGAAAAGGAGGGAGCATATATGGGTAAAGGTTTCCTTCTTGGTTCAAAATAAAGATATCAGGATTGGAACCAGATGTGAAGATAGTACCTATAATCCTAGCACTATGGGAGGCTGAGGCAGGAGAGACTGATAAGTTTGAGCCTAGCCTGGATAATTAATTAATTTAGCAAGACCTTGTTTCAAAATCAATAAAAAGGACTGGGAATGTAGCTCAGGGCAAAGGCCCTGGGTTCAATCTGTAGCACCACACACAAGAAAAAAGGCGGGGGTGTTGGGGTGTTCTAAGGGTGTTGCTTAGTGGTAGACAATTTGCCTAGCATGCAGGAAATGGTGGCTTCAATCCCTAGCATGCTTGCACCCTTGCAGACACATGTGCACACGCGCATGCACACACACACACACACACACACACATACAGCACCACCACAACAAAAAAAGATATCAAGAAATTGGCACCTTCACGGTGCATACTGCTGTGAGGTTATAAAATGAGACATTGCTTTGGAAAACGGCCTGGCAGTCCCTCAAAATGTCAGCTTCCTGGAAACTACTCTTAGGCATCGACTGTACCCAAGAGAACTGAAAACATCTGTTGATACAAAACCGAACATGCAAATGTTCACATAAGAGTCATTCATAAAATGCCAAGAAGTGAAAAGCATCCAGTGACCACCAACTGAAAAATCGATAGAGAAAACGTGGTCTATATGGATAACAGAAGATGATTCAGGAATACGTTTCACAGAAGGAGGTGCGGGTGTGTTTTAGAACATGGATGAACTTTGAAATCCTTAGGCTAAGTGAGAGGAGAGGCAGTCACAAAAGGCTGCGTAGCGTGATGCCATTTGTATGGAATGTCTAGAACGGGCTGACTAGAGACAGGAAGTAGGTTCGTTGTTGCTGGTGCTGAGGTTGGCAGTCGGGAAGTGAGGATGTGATGGTTAATATTGCTACATTTCCTTCTGGGGTATCAAACATGTATATTTGATTGTGGTAATGGTTGCACAAAGGCGCAATGTAGCTCAATTGCTGGAGTATTTGTCTAATGTACATGGGTCCTGGTTTTGATTCCCAACCTGCCACTATGCCTGGCCCTTTTCTTGAGATAGGGTCTCACTATGTGCCCAGATTTATTGTATTTTATTTTTTGTGCTATATCATAAACTTCCTGCCCCTTCTGTTAATTTTTGTTGTTGTTGTTTATTTAATACAGGATATTACTATGTAGTTCATTGATGCTAGCCTTGAATGTGTAGTGATCCTCCTGCCTTGGCCTCTCAAGTATAGGGATTACAGGTTTACAATACCAAAACTGTTTCAATTTTTTTCCTCAGGTTTTTTTTTTGTTGTTGTTGTTTTGGACCAGGGATCAAACTCATGACCTTGCACTTGCAAACCAGGTAATGCCAGAACCATTGAGCTAAATCCCTAGCCCTTTGGTTCAATTTTTTTAAACTAATAATTTAAAATTGCAACATAGACACACACACAGAGTACAAAAACGATTTGCCTTTCCTTCTGAAGGTTTTGTGATGCATTGTTGCCACTAACAGTATTTTCTCACTTAAAAAAAATTTTTTTGGGCTGGAGGGTTAGCTCAGTGGTTCCGGCGCCTACCTCGCAAGCGCAAGGTCCTGAGCTCGATCCCCGGTAACCACATAGAATGCTGGGCATGGAGACACGCCCACCAACAATCAACACCGCATACCACAATGCC
>PVIC010042866.1:0-15639 GCA_004025085.1 Thryonomys swinderianus | reverse complement strand
AGATTTAGTATGTTTCAGGCCTAGAGTCTATTTCCATTTTCATTGCTCTTCTCATTATGTTTATGCTTTTCTCTAAGTCCTTGGAGATATTTATAATACCTATTTTTAAGGATCCCTTGCTGTTTATATTATTTCTGTCATTTACAGTTCTGTTAATGTTGATCAATATTTCTCTTAGCTATGGATCATATTTTCCTATTTCTTTGTATACCTGGTAATTTTGTATTGATCTTGTGCATTGTGAATATTACATTATTGTGAGGATTTTGTTGCCATAATTTAATCAGTTTGTCTGATAGCAAATTTACTTGCCCCCTAGTTTGACTCTTGAAAGAATTATTGTTAAGCTTTGCTAGAGGAGTTTAGAGAAGCTTTGCTTATGGTTACTTTAGGTCTACTCTTAAGGTCGACCCCCCTGGAATCTCCACTGAATACTTAGGTGTTCAATGGAATCTGTCCACCCTAGTTACTAAACACCTAAACATTTCCCAACCCTGTGAGCCCTAAAGTTGTTCAGCCTTCAATTCACTCATAGATTTTTTTTTTTTTTGGTAGCTATTCTTTGGTCAGACTTGGGAAATCTAATCTTAGGAATGCATAACTTAGTATTCAGCCAAACACTCCAAGAGACCTCTATGCAGTTTTTTTTTTTTCCCTCTGTTCTTTGCAGTGGAGGCGATTAAAGCCAGGCCCTCCCTCATACTAGGCATGTGCTCCACCGCTGAGCAGCTTCTCAGCCCTTCTTCCATTCATCCACTTGCTCCCTGGCAATTTAAGCTGCTTCAGCCTTCCCAAATGCCAGTCTCCGGTGCCTGGGCAGGGTGAGATCACCACACTAGACTTGAGTCTGTCCTGTGTGTATCAGGAATTTCTCTGGGCAGATTTTCAGGCCAGTGCTATGATTATCAAATTTATTTTCATTCTCTCAAGGATTCTAGTCCCGTCCTGCTGATTATCTGGTGACTACAAACATTTTTTCATATATTTTGTCCAGTTTTATAGATGCTTATGACCAAACAGACTAATCTGGAGCTAGTTTTTCCATTATGACTAGAAGCTTATATAATGAGCTTTAAGATCACAGCATACTGGCCTGTCTTCTGAGGTACCATATAGAGTTATAGGAGAGATGCCCACCAAAGAGAAATACTATTCATGGAATCTGTAAGTTTGGACTTTTGCCTGAAATAAAAAGATTATATATTGGTTCAGTTTCTTTTACCTGAGGACTTAAAAATTTCATTGAAATATAATCTGTTCTTCCCAGGAGAAGTTCTTAAACAAGTTGGAAAGGAAAACAGTCATGGCCAGACAATAAATAACTCCAAGAAAAGGAATCCTTGATGCGAAAGCAGGGTTCCAGGTGGTCATGATGGTCCGGGAAGGATTAGAGGTAGATTCCTGCTGGGCTGAGGATGGACAGATTCATTCTGTGTGCTGTAATATTGAAATGCAGGCCTCTAAAAGCAGACAGACTCTGCTTGTCCAGTGCATGTTGGGAAGGGAGATGTATCCCCAGAGCAGGAAATTACAGCTCTGGAATTTTCGAAACAATACGCTTTTCACCTTTTGGCAAGGAGTCAGGGCCAAGGTTATTTGTTGGGAATGATGAGTTTCTTTTGGCACCGAGGTAGAAGTCGAGTTAGAAGAGTTCTAGACGAGGGGATTTGAGACAGGGCCTTGAAGGAAACGTTGCATTTTCTTGGGAAAGAGAAGGGCAGAAGGGCCTTTCAACATGGGGTAATGACATAGTACAGTGCTCAGAAGGGAGATGGTGAGCTAGAAAGAGGAAGAGAGACCTGTGAGAAAACAAGGGGAAGAGGAGAGAGAGACAGGTCAGAAGAGTGTGTGTGTGTGTGTGTGTGTGTGTGTGTGTGTGCGCGCACATGCGCAAAGGTGTAACTAGTTAGGGCATAGAGAGCCATCTCAGGTGTGCTGAGCATTTGGGATGGGTATTATGAATTAGATGTAAGGATGACATATTTTGTCTGGAATTTAGATTTGATGTTCAAGAAATAAAAAAGTATTATATCTTGATTTGGAAGGTGCACGTTGGTCAGACACTGACTATAGATTCCTTAGAAAATGTATTTTCACAATGGGGGAAAAACACTTTCTTTCTAGGCCTGGAAGCCAATGTTGGACTGGAGCCCTCTGAAACTGTTGTACTGCCTAACACTTAGGAATTGCAGCTGGGCCAAAATAAAATTTTTTTTAAAAAAATAAATAAATATATAAATAAAAATAACTAACTAAATAAATAAATAAATAAGTGCCTAAGTAAGTGGGAGACAAACAGGATGGGGTCAAAAGTTGGAGGTTTTGACCTGAGGCCCTTGAAGACTTGTGGTATTGCAAACAAAGAAGCTAACTGGGAAGAGGCTATGGTTTCCAGAACAGTGGTTGATATAAGAATTACTTGGGCACATGAAGATGAGGATGTCTGGTGTATACAGGAAAACATGAACGGGAGTTAGGAAAAGCAGGAAGTCAAGGCTAACAGGGATGTGGACTGGGTGGTTTAATTTTTGAAAGCGGATGAGCCCTCCTGAGGAAGGAGCAGAAGGAAAAGTCACATGTTTGATTTAGGGAAGTTTGTAATTGGACAGTGGAATGGAGTCACTGCTGTCACCAGGAAGAACCTTTGCATGAGAAGGAAGAGTGGCCTCTGGATTGTGAGGTAGCCGGAAAGCTAAGGGGAGCAAGGCCTCAGATGGAGTAGAAGCTCATGCGTTTGCCAAGACCAGTTCCCTGAGCTGTCTTGTGGGTAAAAGACCTGGGGATAGAAGTTTTAAGAAATTGCTAACAAAAAATGAAACCAAAATCTCTTAAACAGTTATTCACAGAATCTGTCTGTGAAAAGAAGAAAAGAGAATGAATTATCAGGGATGTTAAAGAGTTCACCAGGATGAAGAAACAGATGTGTGAAGGATTAATGAACTTCCCAGTGTTGAAAGTCGGGAGGGTGGAAAAGCTAAAGGGAGGGGAGGGCTGCTATCAGAAGGAAAAGGAGCAATTGTGCAGCAAACCATTCAACATGTGCTTTGCTGGCTCTCACACCACACTTTGATGGCCTTCCATGAGGCCCCTGTCTGCTGTTGGAGTGTTCTCTTAAAATATAGTTCTTCCATTTCATTTTACAAAATATTCATAAGGATACAAGGTTGCTGTTTTACAAGGCTGCCTTGTGCTTGCTGGATCGATCTGGTGGGAAATATTAAACAGTAGCTGACTTCCCCTCTTTTTATAATTTCATGCTAATGATAACAGCTACCATTGAACAGTTTCAAACAGATTACCTAATTTAATGCTCACTATTGCACAGTAAGGTTGATTTTAGTATTATCTCTGCCTTTTCCAGATGAAGAAACTAATGTTCAGAAGACTCTGGCAATGTGGGCAAAGCCTTATAATAAGTGAAGGATATGGTGTTTGGATCACAGCGTGTTTAGCTCTATACCTGTAATCTCCATGTCTTACTGCTCTTCCTTGTGATGACAGTTCTGCCTCTAAGTTCTCTCTTCAGGACGGGGGCTCTTGAAAATCTAAATCAGTTATCCAACATGCCCTAGATATTTTATATTTGTTTTCTTCTTTTCCTCCTCTTCCTCTCCTTTTGTTTACTTTCATTTTTAAAAAATTGTTAGTTCAACTTTGCCCCAATAGCCAAGTGATATGGGATTTGCCCCCATGGAATTTACAGTGGCAGAATCATGTTAAGTGGGGTACATTACTGTATAAAACATGGTGACAAGTGCTATTAAGAAACAGAGGTTTCTAGCACCTTTTGCCACTCCTCTGCCCTCACCGTGCCTGCTTCTTTCTTTCCTAATCCCTCTGTGAGTTGTGGCCCTCAGACTAGTATGGGCAAGCTCTGACTCAGGGAGCCTGAGGAAGTTCTTGACCTGGAAGATGAGTGTTACTGTAGCTTGTAGGGAAGAAAGGGCAAGAGGACCGAAGATAAAGGCCATGACTTGCTTCCTTTCAGCAAGAAGACAAAGATGAGGAGGGCTGTGCAGAGGCTAAGAGTGGGAGCCCAGCAACAGGGCCGGACAGGCTCGAAATGTTCCATGAGGTATGACCTGAAACCATGCTACGGAGATCACAGAGCCATGCGTCCCCTTCCTTCCCACCTATCTTGCTTTTCCCTCATGCTCCAGCCCCCTTCTACCCACATCTGCTTGACACTTGCAGCCCAGAGAGAAAGCACAAAGGTTACTAGATATGCCTGTGTCTCCATGGACAGCTATGGTGAGAAATAGGCTGCAGGGACGGCTTTGATCCTTTCCTTCCTTCCTTCCTTCCTTCCTTCCTTCCTTCCTTCCTTCCTTCCTTCCTTCCTCCCTCCCTTCCTTCCCCCCTTCTTCTTTCATTCCCTTTTTCTTTCTCTTTCTCTCTCTTTCTTTCTTTCATAATATAAATCTTGATATTGTGATTTGGAAGAAATGACTTGGAGAAAAATGTCATGAAGCACAAATGCAGATTTGGTATGTCTGACCTTTCTTCTCTTCAGAACAATAAATGTCAAATAACTTAAAATGACAGCCAGGATGGCTAGAGATTATTTATGTGCTTAAATATTTAGGGAAGAAACATAATTTAGGTATAAGCCTCACTTATATAAGGATTCTGACCTATGTGAATCATAAGCACTTTGAAGAAACTATCACAAGCAGTGCTGTTTACATTCTAGAAAACAGAGAAATAGAAAATATTAAAATTCAGAATGGAAGAGAAGTGGCAAACGATCCTTGTGAGGTAATAAGAACATTCGATAACATTAAGAAAGTATTTTGCAGCAGAAGATGGTGTTTGCGTTCTTCTTTTGAGTGGTATAGCATAGTAGCATCCAGAGAAAAATGTAAAATCAGTACACCCTCTTTTGATGAAATACAAAGTACTTCAGAGGTGAACGTTTCCTTGTATCATTTGTCCTCCTTTTACTAAGGACATTTTATTCTTAAAACAGAAGCAGGGCGAATCACCTTGTTCCAGCTGTGTAAATCCTGACAGAAATCGAATCCTCCAACCCAGAGAGTAATTCTCTACTTGGCCTCATTCTCAGTTGTCATCATAAGCAACTGCATCCCTTTGAGACTTTGAGAGAGGATCTGACAAGCAAGGTGCTTCTTTTCTTTTTTTTTTTTTTTGAGAGAGAGAGAGTGTTGCTTTGTAGTTCAGGGTGACACTGAACTGTGTAGCCCAGGCAAGACTCAAACTCCTAGCAATCCTCTTGCCTCTTGCCAAGTACTGGGATTACAGGTGTGAGTCACAACACCCAGCACTGTGCTGTGTGGTACTAATTGCTGGTGAGCGTGTGTCACCCGCCCAGCACTGTGACATGTGGTTACCAAGGATCAAACTCAGGACCTTGCGCTTGTGAGGCAGATGCTGGAACAACTGAGCTAAATTCCCAGCCCATTTCTCTTGTTTCTAAAAGAACTCTGTTCTTTTTTTGTTACCGCCCATACTTCTGAAAGGAGCTCATGTTGTATTAAAATAATCTGTTCTCCTGTGGTTAGCAATCATCTGTAATCCCAGCACATGGGAGACTGAGGTAGGAGAGTGGCAAGTCTGAGGCCCTCCTGGACTACAGAGTGAGACCTTAGCTCAAAAACTAGAATCTAGGGCCAGGGATTTAGTTCAAGTGGTACTGTACCTACTTTGGAAGCACAAGGGCCTGAGTTTGAGGCCCGGTACCACCAAAAAAATGCCAAAAAAAACAAAAACAAAAAAACAGAAAAACCCCACCAAACTAGAATCTGAAGTTAGTTTTGCATTGGGCGCCCAGCTCCAGAATTTACTAATTAGTTACAAGTTCTTAAAATAGTAAGCTCCATCTCTCTGCCCTTGGCATCTTCATCTATAAAATAGAGATCACTTTAGTGCTTGCTGTGTATAGTTCTCAGGAGGAGTGAGATAACTTTTACAAAGATTTTAGTACACCACTCAGTACATGGTTAGAGTATCAAGATATTACCCATTATTTTCTTCCATATCACATTTGTTATTAGTAGAAAGATTTCTTCTCATTATTTTTTGTGAATTTCTTTGTTATCTTTCCTGGGTCTAACTATCCTCACAATTAAAATTTATCTTGTAGAAAATATAACTAAATGAACAAGGAACCTGAGAAAAATCTTTAGAGATCATGGTACTAGAGAAGCTTTTTTGCTCAAAGAATTAAGATTGTCGATACCAAGTCTGTCCCACTTGTATAAGGATTCCATGTGAAGCAGGCCAGCCATTCATTCATTCCAAAGACTTTTAATTAAATCATAGAGTATTTCTAAGGTTTTAAGATACTTATGATGAAATATTTTATTTTCATAGCAGAAAGCCCCTCTTATTTCAATAATCAGTCTTAAGTTCGAGTATTGCTTTTGCCGTAGAAGGAAAGGAGAAAGTTTGGGACCAGGAACTGTGGGGTTTGGTTTTCACTTTAGGATGTGCAAGCTGACCTGTTTGAGCTGGAGAAAATCACTGTAACCTTCCTGAGTTTTAGTTTCTGTGACAGAAAAGGAGTGAGTTCTAATCTTCATTCCTTTTCATATAAAAATCCTGTGACCCTAACCCCCTTCCTGCGGTGATGCTAACACACAACTGGGAAGATAGTATTTCTAAACAACAGTCGCAGGGTCAATTAGAGTTGTACAGCAATGATAAGAAATAACTTTCTCTGGTTCTCTTATAACTGACAAGTAGCTGGTTATGATAAGGGTTGTTTATCTCTAATATATTTTTGAGACCATGATAAGGTTAAAGGAATTCATTTTCCCTTCTGCCCTAGAGGAAGAGCCAAGTTATTTTGGTGTTTTTCTTGATATATTCAGTAAACTCATCCATGCTCAGTATGATTTTGTTTAATCATCACACCAGTCAGATGCTGATTATATGGACAAAGGGATAGAATCAGTTAATAGGTGTAGAAATAGATTGGCTAGCCATGAAATAATGACTTAACCTACATAAATACATAAAAGTACATTTTCTGTCCCTACCTTGTGTAAGGTTCTTGTTTAGTTAACTGAGGGTCAAGGAAGTATTTGACTCATGAGTTTCAGCATGAGGAACACAGGAGGTGCTTAGTGAATATTGGTAGAATCCATAAAGGAAGGGGAGAAAAATGTTACGAAGGTTCTAAACACGGTATATGAAAAGGGCTATTTGAATAAGTCTTTTCTGTCCTTAACAACCCATGCCCAGTGAACCCAGTATGGGTCTTACAAATTCTCCCATTCATTTCTGAATGGCTCATTGACTATCTCCTTTGCTTCAGTTTTCCATTCAACAAATAATTATGAGAGACCCTCTGGGTGTCCAGAACTTTGTAAAGTTCTATAGCATAAAACAACAGTTACAAGTTTATGTTCTGATAAGGAAGACCAAAAGTATGGGAAACCCTTCAAGTTGGGGAGGTCAAGACCACCATCAATTAGTTTAATGGTCTTTATTTAAACTTACTGAGTCCTAGTGAAGCACAGGAGTTGATACCAAATTCTCAGAGTTATTGAGAGGATTAAACAAGGCTCTATATGAGACTGTGCAGTGTAAAGTACTGTAAGCATTACACTAGTTACTTAATTAAAAATACTGCAAGATCATACTGACTTAGAGGTTAAGCATTTAGGGGCAAAGAGTAGTGAGAGGTAAGTAGAACTTTCTGGAGAGACTATGTCACTTTGGATTCTGAAGACTGAATAGGGTTTGGATATTTGGGATGATGAGGGAACAGGAGCAGTATCCCCATGGGTTGAATGAATCTACTAGATTTCCTGCCATCAGTAAAATGAACCTCACTTTCTGCTGGAGTTCTTTGAGTGGGGAAGATGTTTAATGTTGTTAAATACAGCCTAGTGGGCAGGATGAAGTTTGGACCTTGTAGAGTAAGCCACAGGGTTCAAGCTTTGCACAGGAGGAAATAACCCTCAGAGGTCAAATGAGCATGGCCTTTATGAAGATGGAATTGGTGATGATGTGTGGTTTGGATGAGTGTGACCAGACTGGGGTCAGAAATCCAGTGTAGAGGTGGCAAGGGTTGGAAAGGAGTGGACTTTGTGGAACAGTGGAGAGAAATGTGGCACTAAGAGAACTTAACAGGTTCCTATGAGAAGCATCAGATGGTGGCCCGGCTCAGGGCAGCTGCATCGTGTCAGCGACTGGCGGTGTGACACTATGGAGGAGACGTAAGAAGTCGGGGCAAGTTGTGGGGGTTTGGGAATCATCAGCACAGAGACTGCTCATAAATTATGCACTTTTCTTAGAACTTAATTTCATGTTTCTTTAGAAGATAAGAGAAATGAAAGGCTTGCTGAATTATGGATTATGCAACTGTATTAAAAGTAATTCTTTCTCTCTTCCCTGTGTCTCCCTGGTGAATTCTGTGTTCTGTTCTTTCCTCTGATCTACTCTCTCTTCCCCTAATTCCTCATAAACCAAGGGACACAGTAACCTCTATTTTTGTCAGATCAGAAGATTGTCAGTGAAGGGATTAGGTGATCAGGAATGTTCACCAGAAGACGTGACAATCCTCCCATCGCATCTCCCTCCCCAGTGCTGCACACATCAGAGGGACGATGTTTCCTCGAGAGGGAGGAACCATTTATATGTATGGGAGGAAATGTTTAAAGAGCTAAATCCTCAGTTCCCTGGACAGCCTTTTTGTTTGACTTGCAGCTTTTCTTAAGTAAAGCACTGATTCTCAACAAGAGTTGAGCTGCTCGGGAGATAATGTGATTGGATGAAGTATGATTTTCAGACCTGGTGGACAGGCTGGAAGCCAGGACTCCTTTCCTGGCTCCATGCTTTTATCTGCGGCTTGATCTGAGTTAGCAAAAAAAACACAGTGAATCCTTAGCCTCAGAAGTTGAGTTTTCTTAGTTGAATCCTCTGTTTTCCTCCCCTTTAAGGAGAAAAATCTGTGGCAATTTTAGACATGCTCTAGTATTGCTTAGCACAACAAAGCATCAGACTCAACCTTAGAAAGGATGAAAAGGGAAATACAGGAGAGGGGAGGAGCTGACATCAGTTGAAAATTGGCTACAAGGCAGACACTCAGCAGATCCCCTTGTTTAATTCTTTTTTTTTAAATTGAATTCTTTATTGGTACATTTTATATACAGCTCACAATCACACTTAACTTTGTGGAATTTGTACCAGTGTATGACACAATTCTCATTTTTTTTTTTTCTTTTTGGAGACAGGGTCTCTCTTTGTAGTTCAGGCTGGCCCTGAGCTCACTATGGTGCCCAGGCAAGCCGCCGCGAACTCAGCAATCCTCCTGTCTCTGCCTCCCGAGTGCTGAGATTACAGGCGTGAGCCACCACGCCCAGCATTATATGTGGTAACCGGGGATCGAACTCAGGTCCTTACGCTTGCGAGGCAGGTGCCGGAACCACTGAGCTAACCCTCCGGCCCCACAATTCTCATTTTTACCCATATCCCTACCCACCCCACAACCCCACACTCCCTATATATATTTTTTTTTCTTTTCAAATCATATTTATTTTTTCCCCTCATTACTTGTTTAATTCTTATGACTATAGTACCTAGGTCTCTTTCTCTCCCCCTGCCTCTCCTCTCTCTCTGTCTCCCTTGTCTGGATCGAACCCAGAGCCTTTCACCAATCTGTGTCCCCCAGTCCCCCCTTTCTTTTTTGAGGCAGAGTGTCCTTAAGTCACTTCTGGGCTCAAACTTACGATCCTCTTGCCTCAGTTTCCCAGAATGCTAGAATTGTGGGCATGCGTAGCATTGCCTGGCTGTAGAAAGGTATCTTCACATTTCACTAACGAGGCTCTGAGGGGTTACGTGACATCCCATTTGTCAGACTATTAAATAGCTAAATTAGGACTTGATCTCAGGTTTCTAGGTTTGAAGAATCCTAGCTTATGATTCTTTCTCGTTCTTATTGTATTTTTACAAAAGACACTTGATTGTAGTCTTCCAGAGGCGCATAGCAGGTGTGAATCTAGTAGTCTTCATATCCTTATCGGCCTCTGCCTCTCCCAGATCCCGCGTCCCTCTTTCCACTTTAGTTTCCCTTTTGTTTTCCCTCCTCCCCTCCCAGCAGGCTGCTCTCTTCCCTCACTTCTCTGTCGCCTGAGGTGGTGGGTTCCCAGTGAGGCACAGCAGGAAGCAGCAGATTATGGAGACCTCCACGTCCCACTGTGTCTTGCGAACACTTTAGTGATCTTCTGGAAAGCCAGCTTCCAGTGTTCATTCTGATTGTGGACAGAGATTGCACAACATCTTTACAACATGCAAGATAGCCCAGTGGCTGTGGAAACATTATGTTCAAGTGGCTACATTGAAAGTTCCTTAAAGTAAAAAATAAAATGCACTGAACTTCACCTGTTTAGAAAGTATGGGCCAAAGGGAAAGGAGGGAAGAGGAAAGGAGAGTTAGAAGCAGCCCTGCTAAGGGGCTAACAGGTTTCTTTTATGAAAGGCAAGGATGGCTTGAGACGTGGCCCTGGTCATCTGCTCTGGTCCACTGTGTGGTCACTGCCTGATCCTGCACCCCGAGGTGTCCAGAGCTCCCTATTAGGCAGCACATTTCCACACCCCTCGGGGGGCAGATTGTCTACTCTCTGTACTTTTCTTCTTCGAAGTCAACGGTAGTATAGTTCTCTTGTCCTCAGGGTATGTCTGTCTGTGGTGCCCAAGCCCTGTTCTTCTGGGTAAGAAAGGAGAACCGAAGTAGACCATAGGTCTCAACAGACTGTCAGAACATGTCAGCCTCCTGGAGAAGCGCTGTGGTGACAATAAAGATCTCAGACCCAGGAGGCGAGCCCCGCTGTGGGGAGGGACCGAGGTAACGCACCCGAGTCCCCTGCAGCGCTTGACACGGCATGAGTGCGTTGTAAACGCTACTGACCCTGTGGTCATCTTGGCCTCTACATCAGCGAGAAGGCCCTAGACGAAAGGGACAAGGACCCAACCGGAAGTAATGGTATTATCTTACCTAACAAATGGAGAGTTTGTGTGGCTCCGGAATAGATTAATTCAGTAGGACATGACAAGTTCAAGGACCAAGGCCCTTTCTGTCTTTTGTAGCTTCTTGTATAGGAGATATTTAATTTAATTTAATTTTTTAGTGTACGTTTGCAGCACATCACGAATACATTCTCTGTGTGTGTCTTTCTACTGGGCCTCCTTTAGGGCTAGCAGCTCCCTAGGGTTACAGATGGCTGCGGAAGCTCCGGGCACCTTCCTACACACCTCCTTGCAGAAGCAGAGAGGGGTCAAGCGTTTTTCCTGTGCCAAGTTTTGAGAAAGAGAAACATTTTTCTGAAGGCTCCTGACCTGTTCCCACTAGCGCCTCCTTTCCTGGGGCTGCCTCACAGGATGATGCCAAAATCAATTGCCAAAAGAAAGAATGTAGTTCACTCAGCCCCGTTCCTGAGAGCCATCGGAAATGTCAGGAGGGCTCGTTAAAGTAGACGTGTCTGGGATCCATAGTTTCTGATTCCGCAGGCCTGGGGGATGGGCTGAAAATTTGCAGTTCCGACCTGTTCCCTGCTGCTCTGGGAACCACACTTGGAAAACCACTAGCTGACTGTTCAGCTGGTGCTTCTCAGGCAAAGGGCAGCACTGTGGAAGTACAGAGAGGCCCAGGTTTGAGCTGCTAGCAAGCGGGAAAGAAGACGAGGCACACATCCTTTTAAAACCCATAGAGATACCAACAATCCCCTATAGGTCTCATCTGTCCCTCTGGGTCAACGCCTGGGGTGCTGGGGCTCCCCCTTCCCCTTAGGATGCCCCCAGAAAATACCTGCGTTACAAATTCAACCCAGTTAAAGAGAGGAGAAGCCCGGTGCCCAGGCTCGGAACCACCAAGCAGGTAGAGTTCGAGCCCACCAAGGTGACAGAGGTGGCTTCCTTCTGTTCCACACCTCCTCCTTCATCCTTTTTCTTCTCCGGCTCACCAGAGACTCCAGTGTCACCCTGAAGGTTGCTTTCAGGTTACATTCTTCCTCGCCCTGGCATGTGCCTACCTCAGGCTTCCTGTTTGGGGACGTGTGTTTCCTTTGTCAGCTGATGGCCTTCTGGCTGGAAGCTGAGCTGCCCTGGCTTGGCCTTCAGGGATCTGATGCTTCGGTTCTTTCTAAAAGAGCACTCGTTATTGATGCTAATTGAACTTGAAGTTAATGAAAAAGGATTCTTTTACAGGCCTTAAGTTGAGGCCAAAATTGTTATTACAGGTTAATTATTCTCTTTAAAAGTCACCGTTACAGCCGTGATTGTTTTTTATCAGCCTTATCTCTGCTGCTGAATGAGATTTCTTCGAAGGCAGATTCCTAATATAATTAGTCACCTCATCTAATTCTTAATCACCAATCATTTCTGTCCAGATTGAGGTTAATCAAAGGTGTGTGGGTTGGATACTCTGCCTTAATTGTATCGATCAGTTTCAAACGAACCCTTTCTTCTTCTACTTTTGGTTAGGTGTGTGGCCTTTCTCTATTTTTTTAAATCTGAAAGCCTGCAGAAGGCATCAGGGTGGACTCATTGGAAAACCTGGTGTGTCTGCTGCTGGTGACCGTGTGCAGGGTTGGGTCCCCTGGAACTGAGGGCAACTATGAGCTGGCAATGGAGTCATCTGCTCTCCTTTCTAATCACTGTTTATTTTTCTTTTTTCTTCTCTTTCTCCTATCCTTTCCCCTTTATTATAGGTAGAAAAGCCAGCTAGACATATGTAGGCAGATAGATAGGGCTGGCCCTTGAAAGACTTGGAAAAAGACATCCTTCAAAAGGTCAACACCATCAATGAGAAACTACCCTTCCAAACAGCAGTGACTCACAGGCCTCCTTCTCCCAGGACGGAAGGCCAAGGTCAGGATCCAGCCCCTCCTTGGAGTGCAGTAACCGCAAATTCCCCAGACAGTGGGCCAGGACTCTGGACCACCTAGAGGAGTCTTCTGAAAGGAAGAGCCTCTACAACTTGATTTCTCATTAGATCTCTATTTAATCAATATTCCCTGAGCACTTATACTTGTTGTAGTCTTATTGGTTATCTGTGGTTTGCCCATTTCTTTCAGATCTTGTTGGAAGCCCCCACTGTACTCATTGGTTAATTGTAGCCCATCCAGTTTCTTGAATCCTATTGGTAGCACCCTATTTTGAACCCACCCCATCTTGTGATTTTGGTCCATAAAATTCCCCTGGGAAAAGCGATTCTGGGTTACCCACTTTCTGGGTTCCCCCTTCTGTTTCTCTTAGGCAGAAACTTTCTCTCTCAATAAAATTTTCCTACTCAAACCTCCATTGTTCCTAAAATTAATTCTTCAATTTTTAGAGAACACGAACTCGTGTTTCAGGTAGGGAGCTAGGCCTTGCTCCCCTGCGTCACCTTCAGCTAGTCTTGCCTTCTGTTGTTTCAGTTTTCAATTTTATTTTCATTCAAGCTTTTGACTTTGTCTTCGAACCTGCTTTTTTTTTTCTTTTTTTCTCCCATCTTCTTCCCTTTTTCGCTTCTCTTAATAGCACGAGTCTGCATGCCTGGCCAGAACCTGGGCTGTGTCTAGCAGTTGCTCTCCAAGGAAGATAGACCGAGAGATAGGCTGTCACTGCACCGGGGCTGGGGGAAAGAGGAGGGGAAGGAGTGCTGACCCATGAGGAGAGCTGGAAAAGGGTCAGGACTTCTTGCAAGAAAGCAAAGGCAAATAATGTCCATTGTTCGGTAGGGTAGAGTGGAGGTTTCCGTGGAGGACCCGGGTGTTAACGTACTGAGGCTGACATATAAAATGCCGTCGTGCAGTGGGGAGCTGAAGCAGTACAAATTGAATTGCTCATTGTTTTTTTTTTTTTTTTGTTTGTTTGTTTTTTTTTGAGACAGGGTCTCGCTTTGTAGTTCAGGCTGGCCCTGAGATCACTATGTAGCCCAGGCAAGCTGCCGCAAACTCAGCAATCCTCCTGTCTCTGCCTCCCGAGTGCTGGGATTACAGGTGTGAGCCACCACGCCCAGCACTGTGGTATGTGGTATTGATTGCTGGTGGGCATGAGTCACCATGCCCAACATTCTATGTGGTTACCGGGATTGAACTCAGGACCATGTGCTTGCGAGGCAGGCGCTGGACCACTGTCGCTCATTGTTTTTTAGACACGAAATCCAAGATCAAGGTGTTCTCCTGAGGCTTCTCCCCTTGGCTTGTATGTGGCCACCTTTTGGTTCTGTCTTCATGAAGCTTCATGCACCTGATTCTCTCATGTTTCTTCTTATAAGGACACAGATCCTATTGGATGGGGCCCCACCCTTATGGCCACATTTAACCTTCATTAGCACTTCTCTTTTCTGCAGTACTTGGGATGAACCTAGGGTTTCCTGTGTACTCGGCAGGTGTCACACAATGGAGCTACTTACAAGCCCTTATTAAATTCTATTTTGAGACAGTGTCTCACTGAGTTGTCCAGCCTGACCTAAAAGTTGTAATCCTCCTGCCTCAGCCACCTGAGAAGCTGGGTTTACAGGAATGCACCATCATGCTGAAGCCCTTCCTGACGCTGCAAGAAAGACTTCGTAAGACTTTGCTTCCTTCGAATTTTGGACCTATAACTTGTAAGAACGAATGACTCTGCCTTGTGAAAGAAAGGCCGTGAGCTCGTGCTGTCTCACTACCGCTTTCAGTTCACTGTCCCATTGCAGGGCACTGTTTGTGAACCCTAAAGGGCATTCAGTCAGTGTCCTTTACTCTGGGGTGAAGATGTCGGTGCCCAAATCTTTTGGCATTGAATGCGGTAGTTTGAAGATCATAGAAAGCGAGAGGAAAAAAGACCCATAACCACAGCTAATGACTTTTCTTCATTCAGAAAATCTGAGAATACTGGCGAACTACAGGGCCACTCCTGTGGTCCTACCTTTTGAACGTTGTTGGCTGAAAGCATTCTGGGAGAGCTGGCAAGCCAGCTGATAAGCTGATAATTGACCAGATCCGGACTCACAAGTAACAGTTGGACTGAGGTGGTTAGGGGCGTCCTGAATCACACTGCTGGGAGGACTATTGAAATGCAAGTTTTATCTAAAAGGAACAAATAAGAAACTGTGGCCTATAATACAGCACTCTTCACAAAAGCACTTGAATTCTTTCCTACCAGATGCCCAGTAGATTTCTTTTTCTTTTTTCTTGTTTTTAATTAGTACATGTTTACCATTCATACAGTTTACCGCCATCTTGGGGAGTGGTTACATGTACACACTGCAGCTTCTTCTTTCGTTTTTTTCCTTAAATCTCCTTCCCTTCCTCACCCTCCTTCTCTCCTCCTCCTCCAGTTCCCTTTTTCTATTTTTTATTCTTGTTAATGTTATTAATCTTAACTAACATCATAGCATATAATTTTTACATTAACTGAGGTCATTAGTGCCTGAACATGGCTTATCCTGATTTCACTTATGTCTTTTTCCTCCTTGTCTCTCACTGTTCCATTGCTCCACTTCCCCAACGCAAGAGACACATCCCCTTGTCCCTTCTTCTCCTCTTTTCTCATTCTCTTTGTACTTTGCCTCACTCAAGTGACAGGCGCCCTATGGTGATTGTGTCTGGTTTATTTCCCTCAACATTATGGAGCATACCCGCACGGGACAAGGCCGGACCATGGTGTAGCCAGGCTCACGAGCGAGGGGCTGGTTCTCGCGAGAGGAAAA